>VZRH01006496.1:194249-243500 GCA_013397555.1 Urocynchramus pylzowi
GAAAGAAAAAAATAGGAAGGAAAAAAAAAGAAAAAAAGAGAAAACTCAAAACAAGCTGACATCTGGCTGTTTAGTCTCAGGAGAGGTCCAAAATGAAAATAGCTGGGGCTCTGCAGAGCAGAATCAGCGTGCACTTGCAAAGGTGTCTCTTCAACACAGGTGTTCTCCGTCTCTCACCTTCCTGAGTACAAAAATACCTTGCACATATAAAAATAGGAGACACAAAAAAAATACAATCACTCTTGCAAGTACCATCAGCAATTCTATGATTTATTTAAATGTGTCCACATAGCACTATTCTCCACTTCATCTCTACATCCAAATGGTGGTGAGGAGGGGGAAGGAGGAGATTTTAACCAGCTATTTCATAGATTTTATTAGGAAAATATACATGGTATTCAGATATATTAATTGCTCTGGATTTTGTTTTTTTTAAATTTAGGACCAAAGATGTTTTGAGCATGGCCTCCTCAGTAATTCAAACCACAGAAGAACAAGCCAAATTGCACGGGTGATTCATGTACTTCTATAGTGGGAAGTCAGCTACTATTTTGCAGATGGGAGCACGGTATCTGGGATTACCATTCATTTCTTTATTCATTTTTTCCTCATTATTACTACAATCCTGGCACCAGGACTGAACAATAACATATAGAATTAATACTGCAACTGAGAAAGACATCAGATCTTTCAGCAAAGACATTTACCTTGAAAGTAACACTGGAGGCAACATCTACAAAGATATTCCAGTATTTCCCATCTATAAAATCCAATTTTTCATATCTTTCTTATTTGTCCAACTTCCCACAACTCGAACATTTCCGTTGGGTGTTTTAAACAGGAAAAAATCCTGGCATAGGGCAGTACAGATGGGAAGGCAGAAGGAAGGATAGCAGAAGCCATGCCCATTAGAAAATGCTTCCCTATGGAGCCTGGCATGAAGACTCCCAACTCCACCACTACCCTGCTGTCATAAGAGATCAAAGCCCATCAGCAAATCCCTCCCTGCGTAGCGTTACTATGCAAAAGATGACAACCTGCTGCTGTCACCATTTATTCAGTTAGCTGAAATAGCAGAGAATTATGGGGTGAGCTACAAATGCCAGCATTTCCAATGATCCCTGACACTTTGATTTGTTAAGAAAGAAGATGCATGTGAACATTTCCGAAGAGTGTTAAAAATATTTGTTGGGTTGCAAAGTCAAATTTTCAAAGTCACAAAATGGAGAAAAGTTGCCATTTTACCTTGGTCTCAATCTGTATCTGCTGCAATACAGTCCATAACAATGTGATCATGGTACTATTTGCTCTAGGGGACTTCTGCATCATTAACTCAAAATGAGAATAGTCTGCTCAAAGAACAGTTAAAATTTTTTTTTCAGGAGAAAGTATTTCAATTAATAGATCTGATAGTATTTTTCCCATTAAAAAAAATCTTGCAACAAAAAAATGTCAGAAGCTTCTTACTCTTACTCAAGAATTTATTTAGGTTGCAAATATTGACAATAAATCTTACATTTAACACTTCTGTCAGCTGAAGGGTATTATTAACTGTATGGTACAGAAATGGAATTGAAGCAGAAAAAGGGTAATGCAAGAGTGACCAACAATTTGGGCCTCCTGATTTGCAATGGTTTGGGGTGTTTAGCACTTTGTCACTCATGTTCAAGACATAGTTCCCATTGACTACAACTGCACCTGTGAGAATTCACTACTTTTGCAGATCAGACCCTGAAATTTGAACTCAAGACACCCAGCAAATCAGGAACAAGAAGTTAGCAATCATCTCCACAACATCTAGGTTAAGCCATTTGCCTAAAACCACCACAGAAACTTTTGAAAAGTTGACTTTACTCAGTAAGTCATATTCTTCCTATGCTCACTGCATTCTGAGCATTGGTGGAAATTGGGTTTTGGGGATAATGTAGCCTATCACTAGCCACTTTCTGTCCAGGAGGATGCTCCTGCAACTAATTCTACTTTCTAAAGGAAATCACTAAAATAATAAACCATTCAACAGCAAAATTTCTAACCAAAGCAGCACTTTTACTTTTAAAGAGAAGGACCCAAGAATCCTTCAGATAACCCCAAGCACTTGGCTATGACTATTAAAGCACTTGGCTATGACTATTAACCTTTGTGAAAAAAGTCCTTAGATAGTAAGGTGAAGAAGAACAGTAAAAAAGGAAAATGACTGGGATAGCTAAGACATATGGGAAAGAAGACAAAGATAATTTGGTTAGAAAACTAATTTCTTTTCTCTTTAACCAGGTCAAACTAACTAAAAAAATGTAGAAAACATAATGGAAAAAAACAGCAGCAGTAAGAATATCTATCAGCATATATATGGTACTTCACAGGTGTAAACTACTTTTAAAAATTAACTAATTAATCCTCACAACCTTATATTCCCATCTGATGCAGACAAATATTATAAACCCGCATTTTACAAGAGGAAATTAGGACACAGAGATTAAAAGCTACATTTCCAAAATGTCCATTACTTCTGTGTGTCAGTCTGAAGTGCTCAATTTGAGACACTGAAATAGAGGACGTAAGATATTCTGAGGACCCTGAACTCCTGAGAAAGCCAGCACTAGTCATAAAGAAAGCATCCGAGAAAAATACCTGAAGTTTGGCCGTGTGATAAAAACAAAAAAGCATTAGAATTTAGAAACATGCTTTGAAGAGATTGCTATTAAAACACACAAGTTTGAGGCAGAGCTGGACCTGATAATAGTCTAAAAGTGCATTTAGTATGCATTCATTAAGGCAGCTAAACATTGAAATAACCTCTGAATTAAGCACTTGTGCTAGGCAAATAATGTAAGGAAGAGAGAAGGAGGTCTAGGGAGAAATGAAGAGGGCTCAGTCATGGTCAGTCAGGACAGTTCATCCAATGCAGACTGAATCTGGTATTTGTTGAATTAAAAATGTGGGCAAGGAGGAAAACCTCAATACAAGAAGCCTCTCTACCTCCATAGAGCACAGCAGTAAGGAGTACACAGGTTCTGAATTTGGTACGCAGAGCAGCCTCCTGGAGTCTCCACTGCTGGTCATACCACAGATGAGTTTCTTCCTCTGCAACCTGTGTGGATATTAAACCATATCCAGCCCTCTCGACACATGAAAAGATCCACTCCTTAGAGATTCTTGTGATTACTTGCAGAACTCCAGGTTTTAAAACAGGCAAAACAGGTGTTTAGAAGAGAGAATAGACTGGGGGTTTGTCAATTTCAAAAGTAATTTCTTTTAACCTGCTGGAAACTGGACTTCAGATGAACACAAACCTCTTGAAGGAATCTATTTTCCTATGGACAGACACAATTCCTAAAAGTCACACCTAGAAAATGAAAATCTTCTCTTAATTTTTAAAGTGTGGCATCACACAAGCTTGCCTATGATACTCATAATTGATAATGAATGCTCTCCAATACACGGGTAACAAAGGCAGCTGACAGTGTGCAGCAACCTGAATGACAGGCTTGGAACATATATTCTTCCCTGTCATCTAAACCCCTTCTTCACTTCCCAGCAAATGAGGAAATAAGAACGACGCTTTGAACCTGTCACGTTTCTCGCTGCATCAAAAACATGCCTTCCACAAACATTACCTGTCTGTCAAGGCACCAGGCCTTGGCATGCCAAACAATGCATGCCTTTTGTGATCTCAGCTGCTAGCCACACATATTTACTGCATCAGCTACTGTATCAAAAGCTTAATCTTTGTGTCTCTTCAGTGGAACATGAAATATAACTGTTATCAAAGAGGTTAAGCAGATCAGCCTCCTTTTTGGCATAAAGAAGAAAACAATTATGGAAATAAAAGTTCCATGCTGCAGAAAATATTCAGGCCTGTGTTAAATGAACAACTATGTATGGGATTTCTGGTTTCTAAAGGAAAAACACACAACTTTTTCTAAGCACATTTCTTAGACCAGTCTTGTTTGTAGAGCACTGAACACAGCATGCTCCCTCATCTGCCATTCTGACCAGAACATCTCACAACAACCCCTCTTACCTCCTCCCCAGTCCATTTACTGAGCTTACAAAGAACTAAATTTCTGCTCTTAGCTCTCAAAAATAGAGAATGTCTGCTTGCAAGCCCTGACATTTTTTGTAAGAAGGAAAGGTATTTTATCTCAGCAATTCTTACTGAGTACTGCATCATTCCAGAGGCCGTTGTTAATTACTTAAGGCTGGGGTCAGAAACCTGTGGTTTGAAATCCACATGTGGCTCTTCAGGAGCATGTATTTTACTCTTCAAATCTCTGGCAGCACCCCACAATTTTCAACAACCCACAAGCACAAAAGGAGAGGTTTTTTGGCAAGAAAAGGCCTTAACTACTGTGTAATAAACACAGCTTCAGATGTTCTCTTCTGTATCGGCTAAGAATAAATCAAACTTTGGAAAGCCAATTTTGACAAGTAACATGTTATCTCTAGCCTGCCATTAACTTTGCTGAAAAATTGATATGCACACAAAACAAAAAATAAAGTAAATCATCATAGCATCAGATTGATAAAACAGCAAGCAAAACTCCTAAAGAGTTATAATTTTGCATGGTAGTAATTTCATTTTGTTAAAAAAAAAAAAAAAATTCCAGCAACATTAAATGTTCCTTCCCTGATGACACTATAGACTAGTTTGCAGCAGAGACATTTCAGTACAGACTCAGTCTTTGTCATCTCTTTGTCTTGTATTGAATTGTGTTTCTCCAAATAAAATCAACACAAGTTGCCTACACACACTCAGAACACACAAGACACACACACACACACACACACACACACACAGGGAAACAAATTTTTCTTTTCTCCTGTAACATTCTGGGAGAGTTAATGACTGGAAATCAGTGGAAAATGGAAGGGCCAGAACAGGAGAGAGATATAGTTTGTAAAAGCTGCCCTCCAACATTGGTACTGCTGTTCAATTCATCCTTGTGATCAATTTGGTTGTCTCTGGAACATCTGTTCACAAGCTGACAAATGATAAATCCCATCTCAGAATCCATAAGCAGAAAAACAGCAGTCTGATAAACAGCTAATAGAAGAAATATATGCACCTTTCATAACGAAGACAAATCACTCATTCTCACTAAGTGCTTCCAACAGGAACACTAATTCTGTATTTATTTGCAGAGCATATGTACTGTGTCCAAAGCAGTGCATTAAAAAATATCTCCAGCAGCCATTTGGTTTGATTACATTACTCTTCCCCAGTGTAACAACAGCTCTGAAACAATAACAATATAAAAAGAGCCTCTATGAAACAAAAACACTTCAGCAGTATTTTGTGGGGCTTAATTTTCTCATTTTGCTGTGGAGTAGGGTTATTATTATATTGAACACTTTTCTCCAGGAAATACCCACAAAATATCAAGTTCACCCAAGAAAGGCTTTCACGCACTTTCTTTTAAACACAGCAGTTATTTTAATTAATAACTTCAAGAAAATACTGCAGAATTCTGTTAGGGTTAGACCAAGTCAGGTGATTTTCTTGACATCAGGAACACTAGGTAAATTGCAATGCTCTTCCCAGTTTTTTTTTAAAGCCAGGATGTTGATGAATTGTTATTTGCCATGGCCTAAACAAGCACAGAACACCGTATCTATTCCTCCTTCTGTTCTCTCAGGAATGATGAATGGAAAAATGAAGTAGGAAGTGCTAGAGACTAGTCTGAGCTGAAAAATCTAGCAAATATAAGAGGATTGTTTTAATCAAACTGTAAAAAAAAGCCAGCCCTATATTATTCTTCTAGTTCTGTCCTCTGATTGCAAACCAAGATCATGGGAAACATTGCACTGCATTTCTCTGTCTGAAAATGATTAACATGTTGAAAATAGCACAATCACCCTTCACACTCTAACACACAAAAAAGGACTCCTTTAACACAGGCAGTTTAAATCCTGACTTATGAGTTATGACATGCTTGTAAAGGCAACAAAGATGCTGTAGTTGTAGTAGGCAACACAGATTCTTTAGTTTGCAAGTGCAAAGTAATATTTATCTCCCTTGGAGTAGCTGGATGACATATCCTACCATCTAGTGCCCACACCATACGTATTCCACACCGCAATATTTACTCATAGATAATGGATAATAGAATGTAATTATCAGATATGCAAGTTTTCACAAATTTAACAGGAATATTTATAAGATCCCACAAGGTGGACTGCACAGGACACTAAGTGTATGCCCCCCTCTAATTCTAACATGGATTCAGATAGACAGGCTTAGAGATTACTTCAACATGCCACTAAGATGGGCCTGGATAACCTCAAGGAGTGGACCCATGTGAACTGCATGATAAGTCCCACATATGGGTCAGGGCAATCTCTGGTATGAACACAGGCTGGAGGAGGAAGAGATTGAGAGCAGCCCTGTACACAAGTTCTTGGGGATGCTGGTGGATAGAAAACTGAACACGAGCCAACAAGATGCACCAGAAGCCCAGAAAGTCAACCTGAGCTGCATCACCAGCATCATGGGCAGCAGGTTGAGGGAAGTGATTTTGCCTCCCTGCTCTGCTCTGGTGAGATTCCACCTACAGTACAGAATCCTGTGCGGGAAGCCTCAGCACAGGAAAAACACGGACCTGATGAAGCAAGTCAAGAGGGGGACTCCAAAAAATCAGAGGAGCAAAGCCCCCCACCCCCGCTGTGAAATAAAACCTGATAGAATGGTGGTTGCTCAGCCAAGAGAATTCAATACTCTGGAGAGACCTTATTGCAACCCTTCAATATTTAAAGGGAGTTTATAAGAAAGATGGGCAAAGGCTTCTCAGTAGAGCCTGTGACAGGACAATGGTTTTAAATTATATGGAAAAAAAAGGCAGATTCAGACCAGATATAGGAAGAAATTATTCACAAAGAGGGTGGTGAAACACTGGCAGAGATTGCCCAGAGGGGCTGTGGATATCACATCCCTGGAAACATTCAAGGTC
This sequence comes from Urocynchramus pylzowi, assembly GCA_013397555.1. NCBI lineage: Eukaryota > Metazoa > Chordata > Aves > Passeriformes > Fringillidae > Urocynchramus > Urocynchramus pylzowi. The sequence continues at coordinate 201,197 of VZRH01006496.1, forward strand.
AGGTCAGATGGGGCTCTGAACAACCTGCTCGAGTTGAAAATGTCCCTGATCATTGCAGGGCACTTGGAGTAGATGACCTTTGAAGGTCCCTTGCAATCCAAACCATTCTAGGATTCTTTGAGAGCAGAGAGATCACTGTTCAGCAGACTGGTGGTGCTGTGTAGCAGGCAGGCAGTCTCTGAGGGGGAAATGATCTGCCTTGACCCAGTGTCTCTGCTTCACAGAGGTACAATCCTGCAAGCACCACTTTGTTCATGCTGAATGGGCAAGTTTCTGTGGTGGTCAGAAATGCCTTCCAAGGTATGATCTTTCAAACACACACATGGAGAAGCAGAAGATGCAAATTTTGTGTTACCAGTATCAAGAACTGTACTTCTTTTTGTGTTTTCACTGGAGTAAGTGACTATGCAGTAAAAGCATGAGCCCTGGTATTTCTTGAGACATGGGACTATGGAAAATTCAAACTTCCTATCTGCTGTAGCAGTTCAGAAGTGATACAGAAGTGGTTAGAAGCAACACAGAATTACATCAAGAAGTTCCTCAAGCCCAGTGACAAAACATGTAAGGTGCCCTACCAGCTGACACACCTTAGTAAATACAAGAACTAAGTTGGTGGTCTTCATCCATGCCGACAAGTACCAATTCACTTGAGGAACTACCATTTCTTTTTAAATAATTCTAAGTACTGCTCATAGTCTTCTGTAAAGAAGTCAAGACATGAATAAACATAGCGACCACTTCCCTGGTCCAAGTAAATGCTTTAAAAGCCAGACAGGAAAGCTGTTCAGTGAGCCGAACCTTTTGTTTCAGTATTTGGGATAAATGCAGTCTGTGGATATAAAGTAGAATTCAAGAACGTCTCTTGCAGCTACATCTAAACCCACCAACCCACTTCAGAGGTACTTCTAGAAACATGTCAGCAGTTGGTTAACTTTTAACAAACTTGGCTGTACACACAATATATGTAGGCATGCAAATAATAAACCAGTTATTCCTGCTGTGACAAAAGTCACAGCTGCAAGTTGGGCATGCAATTTTATATCATTGAGTTCCAAAATCCTAACAGAATTGGGGTTTAGATAGCAGAGCAGTTAGATGCATTTAAAGAGTTAGCACACAAGGAAACCATTAAATTCTTCAGACTCTGCCTGTGTATTTTAGCATTGATTAGTGCCATCCCCATAGTCCAGTGCTCTTCCATAGCAACTTGAACATGACTTACTGAAGTTAATTCAAAGTTATTAAAACAGATGTGTATAGTGCTGCACAGTTTGAGTTCTCTCTCTTTACTATTACAAATGAAATTTCCATTTCATAGATGATACTATGCTAAGATGGCATTGTTACTCTGTTTTTCTTCCAACCCCAATGTCCTGTCTATTCTTAGTCCTCAAATAAAATGGTTTCAAGGTTGTTTTGGTTTTTCCCTTGCATGAGGTTAATACAGATTTTCCTCCAAGAACTTCCTGCACACTAATAAATTTCTCAAAACTAAAAAAAAATTACTGTGAATAGAAAATAGGACTTCTACAGAACAATTCAATAATAAAATATTTAAAAATTCCTGGAAGAACATAAGCTGGTTTTATTTCTGTTCTAAAACAGGGAACTTCAAGGTTGGTGGTGTTTGTTTGGGCTCTTTCAAAGGCAGATTTAAAGAAACACTACTCCCTTTTTGTGAAGAACAACGGCAGGACAATGCTATTACTCAGGCTTTGGCTTAAAACACAAGGCCAAGGCTTTGCCTTTCTCCTACCTCACTGCATTTGTTACATTTCCCTATGGTGGGGTTCTGCTCCTGCGATCACTGTGCCACAAAGGCACCTGAAGTCATTACTCACTCTGTTAATCACTAATATGAATGGGGAAGAAGGGCCAGAACCTTTTCACATTACACTCTCATATTGCTCAAGGGGAAATAAATAATCCAAGTGTTGAAAGAGGATGAAATATAAAATGCCCTCTTTATAAACTTAAATTAAAGGTAAAGCTGTTAATTGTTTCTAAACCTTAGCTACCCATGCAGACTGCATTATCCATAGTCCTTTGTACTTTCAGAGCAATTGCTAGTAATTATTTCCATCATTTTCCAAAGCCTATAAATATATGAAAGTACTTAAATACAATTGTGTCAAATTTAAGCACTGTGGTTTCTCCAAGTTTAGCATCACTACTCACACAAGTCCAAGCAGTAAAGTTTGACCATAAGAAGCCAATTCAGTTATGAGTACAAAATGTGTTTATTTTCTACATGCTGCAGAAATGTAAAGAGCTTCTTCCTCTTTGTCTTCCAAATAAACAAGCTAAAGGAAAATGTTGTAATGGTAAAAGCACTGAGCTTGCATCTCCATTCCATACATTTACAGCACCGTTTTCTTGCCTCCTTTGTAGCCTAGTAGCTCTGTTTTCATCTGTTCTGCTGGGCAATGTAAAAACCACTGTTTCAGGGACAAAATTTTCACAGCTGTCCAGGAGGTAAAAAATTACATTTCTTTTACAATAAGGGAAACTAATATATTGCATCAATTTCATTCAGGGAGAATCAGACTCTCATGTTCCTGAAGGACAAGACCGAGGCCCATGCCCACTACCTTTCCGAATAATCACACCAAACTAATCTACAGACCTGCAGCTTAAACCATGACACAGGGAGAGCCTCAAGTTCCTGGCAGACAATACATCCATCCATTTTCCCTACAGCTCACAGAAACCCTTATTGTTACCCACGTTTTCCTGTTTTTATTGTGTAGCCAAAAGTTGCTCCTTCAGTACAAATTAATAGCACACTTGGGATAGGAAGGCCTTTGGGAGGCCATTACAGGATTTCAACACCATTTATGTCGTCACCATGTGGCGCCTCCTTCACAAAAGGGTAGGGCAGCAGGTTGTGCCCATGTGCTTGGACAACTGTAATGCTGCAGATTTCGTTTGTATACCCAGATAGAGGAAACACTTGCCTTTACTGGCTTTAAAAAAAGGTCAGTATTTGATTTAATAAATTCCCTGCCAAGAAAGCAGACTCCATTCTCAAAGGTTTAACACTAGTACTCACTGGGTGGCTGGGTGTCTCAGAGCATTGCTAGCAAACTACAAAGACTTTAACATCTGTGGATTTCCCCAGTTTGAAACCAGCCCAATTCAGCCGTTTCTATATTTAGCAGTCTCTGTAAATACGTGAGAGATGAGTTTGGCAAGCCTCTGTTCCAGCTCTGCATTACAAACTCATCACAGTGTCCTTTAAATACAGAGGTTAAAAACCCACCTACAGGGAAATGCACATTTTAAATTCAAGTTAATAAACCTGTCTTCCTGTCTCTGTAAAACATACTGTACTTCTGTTGCTTAATATCCAAACCTTTGCCTGTTCAAGCAGTCCTACTGACTTACTTCAGAGAAACCACGCATATGGGTTCAGTCATTCATGCCCGCGCTAAAACATTTGCATGATGAGGCTAAAGTGACTAAATGTGAAGCAGACTGTCAAAACAATAATTTAAAACTCAAGTGCATAACACTGCATGCAACTGTATATAAAGCTGAAAGGAAAGCCTTGCAATCTCAAAGAAAATTGATCTAATAAACACTATAGCAATAATAACATCAGCAACTACACAAGTGCAGTACTTTCTAATTTCAGAACATCACAGAAACAACAAATCATACTGATCAGGGACAGCTCCTATGTGCTGTGTGGTAGGTATTTGTTCATAAGTCCTTTGAATGGAAGGGTTACAGTCTCATTTTTTTCCAAGCAGATTATGGCCCACACTCATGTATTCAAATTATGCACAGATGCTACCCTTTTGTCCCTGCCCTCATGAATCTTGAAAACAAATAACGAATAAATAATGTATTCATTACAGTAGCAGTGTTGTATTCACTCCAATCCATCTAAAAAAGCAACAAAACTCAGAACCAAATATACGTGCTAGTTTAACCTTCATAAATACTTTTTTCAAGTGTTATTTCTTTGGTAATACTTCACGTCCCAAGGATGATTCATCCCCCTCTAAAAAAAGTAAAAATCAAGATAGACTTTACCAATGAAAAACAATGACATTTTGTATGTGCTATTCAAATATCATTGCACTGATGCAGTATTTTAACACTGCTCTCTGTGCCACATCTGAGACATGGCTCCTGGTTGTCTGCCCTAACAGTCAGGCCAGCATGCAAGTTACCAGCATGCAAGATGTGTGTGCTCCCTCTGTTGGTTATCTTGCTCTTTGGAAGGAAATAAAAATCACATAGAAGGGAAAAAAAGCCTCACTGGGAGGGAACACTATCTCAAGTTTTTGGCTAGGACATGAAAAATTATCTCCTATGAAATGGATAATGAATTTAGAAAGAGAGAAAACACACAAAAAACGAAATGTCTGAACTTCACCCAGCACTTAATCAGGCCTCAAATTTTCCAAGCACAAATATCTGACCTCGGAGTTTTCTCTTTGTAATGAATTGGTGACATGTATTACTCACACCATCAGGTTTAGGCATGAAAAAAAAGTATTTAGATGTCAAAGTACTGGTATAACAAAGCACAAAAACCACGATGAAAAACTATGCAGCTGCTTATTTGCTTACAAATGCCCAAGTTAAGACACAAAAACAGATTTGGAAAAATACTGGACTATCTATCCATATTCATAGTATTTCATACCAAGAAATCAAAATTAAAGTTTAGAATTCTTTAACAAATATCCTTTTAAAAGGTTTTAAAATAATTCATACTTAGTAGAAGTGAACACCTACAGCTATTTCATTCAGCAACACAAATCAAGCAATTATTCTGGCTTGGTAATTACAAAGACTCAAAGTGGTGATATTGGTCATAGTACTGCCTACACAGTTCTTTTGACAGGTAATTAACTTGTATGATGTCAGGAATTCAGACCTCTTTACTCAGTAACACCGTCAAACAACTGTGTTGCAAACACACAAGAAATGCAGGCACATCTCCTTCTGAGACCCTTCACCCAGGAGCTTCTGAACCCAGCAGAGTTCTCCAGCAGGGGAAAAATAATAAAACAGGGAAAGACTACACAGGGCTTTCCTGTGAGAATAAACAGGGTTCTCTTGCAAGGCCACAAGTTATTAAACAAAAACGTATTAGGTAACGACAAGGCTTAGTGAGCCAGTGACTTATTAGTCAACACAGGGGTGTGTGTCTGGCTGGAATTCCCAAATCAGACTGTCTGCCAGACAGACAGTTCCATTACACTGCTCTGACAAAACCTGCAGAACCTTCAGACAGCTATCCTCCTGCAATGCCTGGAAGGACATCCAGCAAGCAGATCTGTGCGGTCCCAGGAGCAGAAGTCTATTCTCTTTTAGCTTTCTAGTTTCATTGTGACTTCTTTGTTTCTCTCACCCACGACAAACTGAACACCAGCCTGCAGAGCTGCAGTGGTTTACCAGTTGACATCCTTGACAGAAAAATAAAAGTGACACTTAGACCATCATTGCAACATTGTACTTAAAGTATCAATAGCTGTAAGGCTTCCTCTATTATATTATCAGGCTCCATCCTCATTAGATATTGTGGCTGCAGCACAATATAGCGAAACCAAGCTAGTTTTTGCCTGCTGAGGAACTGGTGAGTACAGAACATTGATGAGGAGTGGATATGAAATATGAATGTATTTCTCTCTTGACAGCAATGAAGTGAAGATATCTTGGTCTTTGTATTGCACAAAAAATGTTACTAGATCCCAGCTAAGACTAATGGTTAGAAAAGCTTGTCATTACTCTGTAACCTGCAGAGGTGAAGATCATGCATGCTCTTGAAACTAATCAACTTAAGGCATTCTCGCACCTTCCTTTTTTTTTTTTTTCTCCCAGAAAGAAGGAAATAAAAGCACTCTATTCTGTTTTATCCTGATTATTCCTGATTATGTGAATACTCCTCTGCTTCCATCAGGACTCAAAAAATAATAGCTGCATAGTTTTTGCTCTGTGGGGCCCAAGCTTGGGTTTATAAGGCAAAATCCTGATATCTGCTCAACTCTTTACATACTAAAATGGATGAGCATTCTCTTAAGCAGAACTTTCAGTCCACATTACTCCGGCAAACAATGTAGCTCAAGGGCAATATACAGCATCTCTGTAACTTCTCTTTTAAAAGTGTTCTGCCTGTGGCACTGAGGAACCTTACAGGAATCTGGGCTGAGGGCATGGAGTACACACATCTCTCCTGAAAAGATTTTGGGCAATGACAGCAAAAGACAAGAAAAACTCTAAACCCTAGAACTCTGGGACTAGCATAACAAATAGGTTGTAACTGCCACTTATTTCTGCCTTCTACTCAGCTCTGATTTTCATATCTGCATGTTTCTCAAAGAAACATAAGCACAGAATTACTATTAATTCTAAGCACTTTAGACAACAAATAGAGAAAGTAAACACAGCCATCTAGGCAGCCACCCATGCTATGTGCCATACTGAGTAGTTTTTACCTACAAAGATAGAAAAAGATCCCAAAGAGTTTGCCAGCTAAGAGAGTAGTCCATCAAATACACAGAAAAATAGCATACAAATAATATGTATGACAGTAATTTTGAATCTGAAATTAAAATTATTATTATTATTATTATTATTATTATTATTATTATTATTATTATTATTATTATTATTATTATTATTCAAATTACATTAGCCAGTCAATAGCTCCCCTCCAACAATTCCTGAATTTTATTAAAGAACTGACATAATACAGCAACATTGCTGGCAATAGGAAAGAGGATATGAGAAGGTCAAATGTAGCTGTGTGGGGGTTATGCTCCATGGAGTTGTAATAAGAAGCATCAATGTGCTTGTTTACAAAGATTTATTGTATTATTGAATACAAATGTGACTAGGTACTTACAATGATGGCTTAAAGCATATTCAAGGTAGGGGTAGAAATATGGGCCCAGTGTCACCTGTACTTTTCAGAAAATACATACATGAATTGTTAAGACTCCTTAGTCCAAAACCTAGTAGTAATTGGTGGTAGCTGATGTATTCCATCTGTGACTAAATACAGAGTAACTGTCTCTCAAGGATCTCATCGGCATGTACATTGAATTAAATAATTTAAAGATTAGAAAGAATATTTTCTCTCAAAGCAGGGCAAGGAAATTATTAAAGAGAAGTTTTTTTAAAACAACTCTTTGCTGAAGAAGGTTTCTGTAGTGATCTCTGCAGTATAATGAGTGGAATTACTGAGAGAGAATGTCAGACGTATTTTAGCTCAAACATAAACAGCAAAGATAGTTGCTGATACATCTGGAAAGCCTACTGTCCTTTAGAAAAGAAACATATTTAAATGTTGAACTTCAAAATACGAAAGTCCAGAATGCCTTAAATGGAAATGCAGGAAATGCACATAGCTTACCTCAACATATATTTTGAAGTTGACAAGATAAGTAGACAAGCTTTTGATATAATGTATTCAGATTGGTTCTAGCCACTAACCAATTACCATGAAGTATTGTAGTATTGTGAGATACCAAAAAAAAAAACCAACCCCAACAACAACAACAAAAAACAAAAAACAAAAAAACAAACAAAAACAAACAAAACAAAACAAAACAAACCCAAACAAACCAAAAAGCAAAAAAACTGAAAGGTGCCATGTAAAATTTCCACAGATACCAGCCATTAAGGTTTAAGTTCTCTGAACATAATTTTTTTTTTTAAGAATTCTTACATTGTGAAGCAAATGACAGTACAAATCTGTCTATTAATAAGAAATCTATCATGTCATAAGAAATATTTGCATAATGAGCAGGAGAGAATAGGGTACTCAGCTCATATACTGAATTAGTCCCTATGATACTGACCAGCTTTAATACAGCAGCACAGAGAAGTCTTACTGTTGAACAACATTCCTCTGACTTTGAGAGCATACCTGTGCATACCTGTTCTATCTCAGGATCTAGCAGAGGCAAACATACTTTTGTAAATACTAGAATCATTGACAGTTAACAAAAATATAATATACAAATAAATATCACCGTAGAAATGCAAGTTATTGTAAAAGGGCATTTCAGTTTTAACTACAGTAAAACAGGATCACAGAATAAGTCACCCCTCAAGCCATAAAAAATTTGTCAGCTGATAGCTATCATGTGATTATATATCTGATACATTATTTTCCTAACCATACTGAAAAAAATAAAGCCAAACAAACAAACAAACAAACAAACAAACAAACAAACAATACAAAACACTGAGCAACAACAACAAAAACTAAACAAACTTTTCAGAATAAGTAAACCAAATTCTTATGTTTAAACAAAGGAGTTTGAAATAATAATGTTCTCCTTTTCTGCACTTGAGACCGTGCTGGACTATTTCAGTAGCTATTTATGCCTTTACTACAAAGAACACTTGACTTAGGAAATAGGTTCACAATCCCTTTGAACTGGCATAGATCCACACTGCTGCTAACAGATGTTTCTGCTGACACAAAGAAGAGGTAATGCGAAGCGAGAAGATGGCAGAAGAGCAGATAGCCTTTTGAAGAAACAAGACTTTGCAGACGGTATCAGTTTTCCATAATTTTTTATTAGTCTACCTAGGGAACAGGAATTATAGTTCCTTGATGATCAAGATAAGTATTTTATGCCTTTAATGCACCATCAGGGTTACCACAAGGTTTTCTGAATTCTAGTTTCTCAGCAAGTGATAAGGAGACTAGTAAGAGCTTGTGATAATATGAGTGATCCAAAATAATATATGGACAGAAAACAAGACACAGCTGTCAACAGCCTTAAGGATGAGTGAAGTCAAGAACTTGTTTTGATGACAGAAATATCCAATAGTTACCATACTGCTAACTACATCTCAGTCAGTGACAAAACCAGCCTTTCCCTACTGCAATTCATGTATTTCTCCCTAAAACAAAGGTTTAAGAGAAAATTGAAAAGATTTGAATTTGGTATAAAACAAATTCTGTACCTACACAGGTGATGGTTCAGGGCATGGTTTCAGCTATCTGTATCTTTCAGTTAGTTCTGGAGTAACTACAAGGCACAATTCTTTGGCATTTTCAGCATTTCAGGAAACAGTGATGCTCACCTGGTTGTACAGTACCATCCACAAGCTAATTTCAGACAGAGATTAAAAAAAGATACACAGAAAAAGATTCTAAATGACATATGTGAGTAACAAAGCACCGAGTCTCTGCAATTCTTTCATCTACTTCCTCCTTTTTCATGACTTCCTAAAGGGTGCTTCTTGAATATCAAATTATGAATTTGATAGGGACAGCAAGTAATGTGAGACAGTCATTTGTTTAAAGGGCTAACCCCAAGCCACTAGTGCTTGCACAAGCTGTTAAGCTCTGTCATTATACCAGAGCTCTCCAGAGGCCAAGTGCAGAAGGGTCATCTCTCTGAGAAATTGTATATACCCTTTACTTCGTGTTTTCCTCTCTGGGGTTAGCTGTAATGTGACCTTCAGAGTGACCTGAGGCTCGAGGTTGGAAAAGTACAGATGCTGCAGCAGATCTGAAGGGCAGCAGTGGTGTGAGAGGAGTTCCAAGGCAAAGCCAGGAAAAAGATCCTGATGCTGCAGGGCAGACTTGTGGCACCTTCAGCCCCCGCCTTGTGCCTCAGGCTGTGTGCTTTCTATGCACAGAAAAGGAAAGAAGGAAGAAAAGTACATGTGATGCAAAAAACAAAGACTATGAGGATTTAAGAAAGAAAACAATACAAAGCCTGCAGCTCAAGAACTAAGGCTGCACACTAGAAATTACTTTCTACTTAGCTGGGATGTGCTGGTGATCAGACAAAACCACAAAAAAAGTATGCACACTTGATGCTTTGTGTTTACTATAATCTTTGTGTAAATGTCATGGTATCTTTAATTTTCTTTGCTAATACAATTTCTGGCCTTCCACAGTGAAGTCTGTGTTTGTCAAAAGTACAATTTTTCCATTAGACAAGATTTTTTAGCATCTCAGGGTAAATGTTTAAACAAAAGACTAGGGAAACATCATTTAATTGCAGTTTTTTGAAGAGGCAAACACCATGCTTTTAACACACCCTTCAAAATGTCTTTTGCCTACCGTTTCAGTTTACGTTCACTGTTATCATAAACTATAAATATAAAAATTATGTATATGCTCTGACTGGTTGGTATGTGTCTGCTTTCATGCACAAAACTTCTATTTCTATTTCTAAATAGAAACTGCTTCTGCTCCAAAGAATTTGTACTGCAAGAATCCCAAGAAACAAAGGGCTCAAAAGTTCTCCATCTATCATCCCTTTATGTCCAAGAGTCTTCAGGACAAGGGAGGAAAGGGCATCAATACCCTTCTCTTCCGAGTCAGCATTACAAGCATGGCCCAAAGAAATATAGTCATTATTCTTGGCAGTATTCTTAACCCAACTTGGTGGTGGGGTGTTTTGGGTTCTCTTTCCCCCTCCTAAATTATAAAAGGAGAATGTTTCAAAATTACATCAGTTTTCAGATAGGAAAAATTAAAGAGAAAAAGAAAGACAGTACCAGAATGCATAATACTGGCCAATTCATGGACAACTTTTAAGGAAATTTTACGCATAAATAGGTATGGAGATAAAAGCTAATTATAAATGACACAGAACAATTCCTATCTAAGAATCCTGAGGTTTACAAAAGAAAATGTTATCCCAAAGTCTAATAAAACATTATGCCTGAATGTCCCTTTCCACACACCAAAGGGTACTGCTATTGTTCTCCAGCAAGGCAGACAGCTGGCACAGCACTCTGAGCGCCAGCACGGCTGCAGCCAGCAACTCATTTACGACCCCAGCATCAGTCAGTCAAAGCAGATAATTTAGCAGAAAACCTCCCAGGCTGGTAGTCCTCCCATCCCTCACTCCCTCCACATGGCAGCAGACAGGTCTGGTCAGGCTGCACAATTCCCAGCCTTCAAAAGCCCAACATTTTTCATGTTCATTTGAGAGGTTCTTTCCCTCCTATTCAAAGTGCTTTCACAAACGTGTTAGTGGGTGAGAGCTTTCTATTCTCACACTAGATGTGATTAATTTGTGGCATTCACGTGGCTACTTCTGCACAGACAATGGGAATGGACTGGCTCACACCCCATCTACAAGCAATTTGTGCCACAGAAGTTCAGACTTAAAGAAAAAAGGCTTTGACAGTAGCAAGTTTCCTGCTTGTTATGGATGGTGCTGAGTGAAACACTATCAAGTATTTCTGCAAAAAGAAAGAAGGTAGCTCCATTACCAAAAGCACAATTATTATTAGAACAGACCTGATAGAGACAGAACAACATTTCTCTCATTCCTGCACAGATGACAACAAAACACATTAAAACAACAAGACCTGACTCGTAGATTTTGTTTGGTTCATCCAGCAAACAGCACACACTAAGAAAGCAGGGACAAGAAATCTGAATAAAAATAGGTTTAACCCAGATATTCAGATCTCCCTCTTCCATTTACACTTACAGTTGCAGAAGGGCATAGTAAAATAGCAGAGATATTTTTTGAATCCTCTTCTCTTGGTATATTATTCTAGCTAAAGCCCTCAATGACAGTCCTATGCAGTTCTGTAATCAATCTCAGGACTTAGTTTTGATGGACTAAGATAGTAAGAACTCAAAAGCATTTGCTATTCATCTCTGTCAAAGAATACTTGAACTTTCTTCACTCCAGTTTACCTTCTATACAGACAAGACTTGAAGATCACCTCTCAGCCCTCCCAAATAAGCTCACTTGTACCATACATCAGAAAGACAGCACTGACTCAAATTCATACACAGATACATAGATATCAAAGTGCTCTGGACTGAGATTTTATCTCCTATATATACACATTTGCTGGCTTATCAAAACACCTGGAGTACATTATCAGATGCATAGGATAAATGCAGATTCTAACCTGCACCAAAAAAAGCAGTGTTATTCTCAGTGTTATTCATAAAACAGCATCTTTCAATTCTTCTGAATGTCTAACATAAACTAAGGACATTGCACACAGCAGTCTCAGACCATGCTGCCTATCATTATTACAAGGATTTAATTGTTTGCTGCCTCTCTGGAAAGGTTTAAGAGAAAATTGAAAAGGTACAAAACAGGAAAACTAAAAACAGGCAGAGTAATGGATGTCTACTTAACCACACACTGGCATGTGTTTAAAACTAAATGGACCAAACAGCAAAGGAGCTGGTGTATTCCAAAATGCTGTATCAGTAAATGCAAGGTCCTCTTAATTCCTATCAATTAACCCAGTACCTTGAAGTCAGCAATTACATACAGAAGCATGCCCTGCAATGGCCTTGAATTTGTTTCATAGCCAAAGCATGTAATTAGTCCTGATTAATATCCCGCATTGCACATCAACAGTATCAGCAAACCTGAATGATCTACACTGCTGCTGCCACAGGAAGCCTTACTTGTCTGATCAGTGCCTTTATCAAAACACTCTGCCCAAATGAGATTGAGGGCTGATTTGGCACCCACACTGCCTGATTTATTAAGACAGAAACTGTGCTGCCTTCCATGTAATCATATTAATCCCTTGCATCAACTAATTAAAACACAAGGAAAGATTTTACTTATGTGTGAGCAATTACAACAAGTTCCTGATTGACATCCAAATGGATTCATGACATTAATTTGTGAACAATAAGGCCTTGTGTATTAGGGAATTTTAACAGGTGAGTTTATACACAGTTTAATAAGTTATTATTATTAATAATAACTGTGTATGTTAACATACACAGTTTATGCACATTTTCATTAATTGTGAGCACATTAAAAAGCAATAGGTGTGAACCTTATCTAAACTTGTTTAGATTATTCACAAGACTGTTTCTAAGGAAAAACAATTAAAGCAGAATAAATTTCCAAGGATATACATAAAAATTTACAAAAAAAACCCCTCTGCAACAGCAGTTAATTTTCTGAAGCATGTAATTTCAACTGCTTCAGTAGAATGTACATTTTGCTAACATTAATTTCTTGGATTATATTTGTCTGTAAGTGAAAGTGAGTGACTAATGGTAGAACTGGTAGCAGCAGTTATTGGGGATCACTCCCAGCTAAAGTGGTCTCTGCAAAAAGCTTCGTCAAAAGCTGTGCAATCTGCTGTGTGGCTTCTGTTCCTCTGGTTCGCTTCAGTCAGAATGGGAAATCCTCCAGAGTGAGGGATGCAAATAATCCGACATGGGGGTAGCACACAAGAACCCACAGGGTCTGTTATTCAAGCCAAGGCACTCAGAGATAAAGCAACACACTGTGGTTACAAGCTTGAAGTACACCATCAGTGAACGTTTCACTGTGCAGATAGCTTGTTGTCTGGGTACAGCATAACACACCTAAAGCCAATAAAACAGATTCCCTTTCCCTTTCCTTTTCTTTCCCCTTTTCCCCCCTTTTTTTTTCCTTTTTCTTCCCCCTTTTCTTGTATTTTTATTGTTTATTTATTGTTTTTATTGTTATTAACATTCTGGGGGGATGATGCCAAATTATGCTATCCACCTTACAAACTGCCAATTAAAACATAGCAGCAAACAAATGTATGTCAGCACTTCGCTTTCGGAGTACAATCATACCATAATTGATAATCCACATTCCCCACCAGGGGGAATTTTCCAGGGAATTTAACAGGGATTCTCCTGTTAAAATTTCTAGCATGTTTCAAATGCAAGGGCCGTCAATGATTCTCATACTGACAAGGGAGTGTACATACACCCTTGTGTGGGGAGGAATAGCAGAGCTACAAGCTTCCTTTACTCTTGAGAAAGGAAAGGCTTGACATATTTTAGCAACTACATAACATAACATACACATCTAAAAAGCCATTGCTTTTTAGATAGTATTACTATCTGAAAAGCAATGGCTGTTCCCTAAAAATGATATTTATTATTCATACAGCAATCTCCCCACAGCACAGAAAAATCTCTGTGAGTGCAGTACCACAGAAAACCTAGCTAAGGAAATGTATTTTGAAGAGACATAGAGTACTACATATGATAAATAAAGTACAATTCCCTGGCTTCAGTCAGGACCACAGCAGTGTCTTTGGGGAGGGCGAGGAGCAGAGGTGATTCTGGAGTTCGGGTTGGGGAGGGGAGGAGTGGAGGGAGAAGGGGTGAGAAATATGGATAAAAAAAACTAGAACTGTTTCAGAGCAGACTAATTCAGTAAAATGAGAGACATTTAAGTGGACTGCATGAACTCCTCCTCTCTTTGCTGATCTGGTACCCTTCCCACATCTGTCTTTAATTGCCCAGGGCACCTCCTGCTGTCTTCCTCAACACTGGCACTTTGCCTTGCCAAGAAATCCTTAACCTGATCTGCTGTATCCTGATTAACTGTATCACTACAAGATCTTACCAAGAGATAGAAGAAAAGAAAATGGCTCAGTAAGAAAACAGACTTAAAGCTGCAGTACTGTTCCAGCCCCAGTTCCCTGCAAAGTCAGTGCAAACCAAGCTGGCAGCAGCAAGTGGCTGCAGTCCCACAGGAGAGCAGACCCATAGCACTGAGAGAAATACATGTTTCCTTAACTGAAAATTACGAGCAAATGCTGAAATTACGTAGGCAAATATATATGAGGCGCAGTAATGAAATAGTTTTACTTCCTGCTAGACAACTTTAAAGTACATTATTTGGAGTTTTTGTAGTACAAAGAACTCTGAACATAAGAGTTTTGTATCTTGCTATCCCTTCCATCACACTCCTTATTCTTCATTCCACCTTCACACTTAATTCAATCATCCCTTTTCACATTGTTTTGTGACTGGGGTTTGACAAAGGCATTTTGTACAACAGTTTTGTGCAGCACCAGAGTGGGGCCCCTTTTATCAATGCCTCTGTACTACCTCAGGGTTTTGACAGAAAATCCTATGTAACACAGGCAGTGAGCTTGTCTGCCAGCACATTCCCACCATCATCAATTGGAAACGCCTACTTAAGAAAATCCACCAGTATGTTCCACTTGGCTCTGCCCACTCCGACAGCAATGCTGGTGCTGGAAACAAGCACCAGGCAACTTACTCTGAGAGCTGCTACTGCCAGCCCTGAAAGCTTCCCCTCTCTTAACTACATTACTTCAAATGTGCCATACCAGGTAGCAGGGGCAGGGGGAAAGCCTCCTGTCTACCCCCTGTCGGAGAACATGTCCCAGGGTAAGGAGGTGCTGGAGGCTCTGGGAACCTTTGCCCGATGACTGCTCTCCCCCACAGAAAACATCTCAAAGAGAAAGTGGAATCTACAAGTAAGTGGAGTCATTATTACTAAAGCAAACAAGAAATGATAACAACTGTTAGTTTGTCTGCCCTTGGTTGATTGTTGTGCTTTAGGTAAGGTACTAATCATGTGAGGAGTGGGAAAGGGAAGAAGAAAGTAGTAGTGAAAGCAACTATGCTATTCTCTTGCATACACTTACCTTCTGGCACAATATTCTGGCTCCAAAGTTCCTGGTAATAAAACATTATGGTTTCCTTCTATTTGGCCATTATTCTCCACATGCAGCATTAAAGCCTGCTTTCTGTAATAACAAGTCTTTGAGGGTTTCACTGGTGAAATGTTCTAGACTGTCAATAGTTTTAAAACAGAGCTCATGGTTTCTCTCTCTCTCTCTTTTTTTTTTTCTTTTTTTTTCTTTTTTTTTTTTGTGAGAATTGGAAAAAAGCTGAGAAAAAATTCTGAAAAAACAAAAATCAATATATATCAACTTTGGTAGCAGCAGGTGTTGGCAAGTGTACCTTCTTTGAACAAATCTGTCAATACAGCTAAGAGCTTAAGGGCTATTTTCAAGGCAGTTACCTTCCTGGACTAAAAATTAAAGATTATAAACATTCTTTGTTTCTGCCCCATCCCCACACTCTATGTTTTCCTGTGGTAATGAGCAGAGCCAAGCTATCACTTTTATGTGCATGTTGTCAGCACAAAGAAGGGGAATGTGATATGATTGGCAAAACTACTCCCCCCCAGGCCTGCCTCCTTATAAAACAAATAAACAAAAAGCAACAGCAAACACCACACTAAACCCTTCTGATGAGGGGGAAAAAGGAAACCTTAATTTCATTGATTGTGCTTAAGGCTGTGGAGGAGTCATCCACACATAACTACCACACTGGATCATGGCATGCATCCAGAAATTTGAAGCGCTAGAATTATATATGGTGGCACGTGTCAGGCCATTTCACTGCACCTAACAGTTGTCTCCAGCTTCATTTCCAACTAATTAGCTGCAAAAGTCACTTGAGAAAATTCTCCTCTTCATGGGGATTTCACATTAAGGGCCCTAAAAGACATCATCCCCTATTACAGAACTGAGAAACGTGGAAAGACTAAGAAACGTTGCACTAAATTGGGAGGATCAATGTTAACCACAAATCAGTCAACACTATTAAGTACTAATAGAGCAGAATCAAAATTAAGGGAAAAAAAAAAGGAGAAAAAGAAAAGAAGAAATCAATAAATTAGTCTGGCCAATGATAAATCTCATGGGTTTAACTTGATATGCCATTAATATGAAAACAATTTGACAGTTTACATAAGGGATGTGACCTCGTGCCAACAACCTCTGGCTTCTACATTTTCCAGATGGCAAGAGATTATGCTAAAGTCTTTATTCTCACAAGAAGATATTTTTCCTCCATGGAAAAACTATTAAGGACAATTCTGTTCCAAATTTCAAGTCTCCTTCACAAATGTCTACTCAATTCCAGGCCTTAACTAATGTCCATTAAAAGAAGTCTTTGGGTCTGAAGTAGTGAAGAATAAAAAGAACAAAAAAGAATTAGGAAAAAGAAAGACTGAGGCAAACTAAATTTAAAGCTAGTCTTTTAAAGATATATTGACATCTGCAGTGGGGGAAAGTTTGGACTACCATTAACTCAAAGGAAAAGGTTGGCAATTTTCAATTGTGGATGTGAATGCCTACTTGCGTTTGATCTTGATGGACTTAAAACAGGGAGAAAGTTAAGCCTACTTACATATTAAAAAATGCAGTTTTGTTAAATTCAGTATGCACCATTTTTTTCACTTTGATTTATACCACCATTGACAAAGACTTTGAAGGACATTCCTGTTTAATATGGTAAAGAGCCACAGCACAGGGTATTGTCTCTGCTTTGCAAACATTAATATGAAAAATCATCCCTTGACAAAGCATGACACTGTTTTCCATTAATCCCTGAAATTCAGCAAAGAGGGAAACTGGAGCCTTTCACTGCCTCTCATCCAGGGGAAGACATGGATGATTAATCAAAGTGGTCCATGAGGTGAAAATACATTGTATGAAATTAAACTTTTGCAGACGGAAATTCGTAAATGATCAATCAGGTTAAACACTAAAAAAAAATCAAAACATATTTTTCAGTGCCCAAGGTATCAAAAAAGTCATCTGTGAGAGTTGTTCACTTCTCCCTTCAACCATCAAAAAGTATTACCTCATTTTTTGCTTTAGTGGCATCACCATAGTAACCCTTCCCCTGCAAGAAATATTCCCCAAAGGCCACCACCCCCTCCAGCACATGCCTTCAAGACCTTGTATCTTTGTGCCTTATAATTTGACTCGGTCCCTGAAGACTCACAGTAAATTCAAGTGCTGAACACACACCAAACCTCAGCCATTAAAGGATCATCTCCAAATCTAAGCTTAACAAGTGCTCTACACAAACCAGATTTTAAACTGATCAACATTTTGGCTCAGTCCAAAATGTGGAGAAACAGAGCAGCTATTACCAAGACATGGTTTCCTTAACTAACCCCCTCTTTCCTCCCACCATTAGTAAGTCATTTTACACATGATCATCTTTCATTTTCCAACATTTAGATTGGTAAAGATAAATTTATAGTACTTTCCACATTACAATAGTATCATTCAGATTCACAGACTAGGAAAGTCCAGCAATCATATAACTTTAGAATGTTATTTAATGAAGTGAGCCAAGAAGATTACATCATTATACCAGGTTTTCCTCAGTGGTCTAGGGGGAAAAAATGGATAATATACCCAGTAATCACTTTATAGGCTTCCTTTGGAAGGAGTAAATGATACAGTTTTGTTTGTAAAATATTTTGAGGAATGGTCAAACACTAGAATTAGTATTAGGGTTCAGGGATGTAAAAATATCTGCCACAAAGTGTTCTTTTACAAAATACAGCAAGATTTTTTTAGCCAAGTAATGTTACCATTTTGCATCAGTTCTGGAATCTTCTGTGCTTATCAAATTAGATAAATGAGGGGTTTGACACAATGCTAAATAACATTTCAGTCCCACACTTGGGCCACCTCAGGCTACACTGCAGCAGGAGGGGACAGTTAATCCTCCCAAAGACTTTTCCCCACATTCTCACAAGCAGAGAGCTGCTCTGCACCAGTTAACAGGAGTAAATCAGTTTGATGAGAATTCAGAAATAAACTTGTTCTTTGCCCATGCTGCTGCTTCAGATGACAGCCATGCTGCTACTTTCATTGCACCCGTGACACCTCCTCTGCTTCCTCAATGCAGCCTGATATCACCCTAGTAAACCAGGGCAGGTTTGTACACCTTTACTGGTAGTATTTTGTTTTAAACTCAGATTAGAGGAACCAAAGCTTGATTGTTTACTCTAAAAACTCATTACCTGTAGCTGAAGGCAGCAGAACTTTCTGTAAGAATATCAAAATACTCTTGTTGTTACTTTTGAAAAGCAACTGACAGAGCAATCTCTTCAGATTGATAAGCTTTACCTAAAAACATATAATGATGCTCTTCATATTTCTCAGATTCTCAGAGATGATTATATTTGGTCAACAAACAAGGAAAATTTAGAAGAAGGTTAATTCAGCACAGCAAAGGACAGAAGAAAGCCATGAAGATCTGCCTTTTAATGTTCAACTTACTTATGTTGGCAGCTTCTTTTTCTGCTTTCAGTAATATATTATCTGCCCAATATTTCTGAATGTCCTTTGAAAAGATGAATTTCTTTAGATTCTTATGAAGACTTGGCTCCTTCTGTACAAATTGTGTGCTTTCCTTAAGTTCTTCCCCCTTTCCTTCTCATGTTTCCTTAACATATTTCCATAAATATATACAGTTTTGGTTTTTCTTTACTGTACTGCACTGCACTGCATTTTCACTCTGTTCTCTAATTCATAACTGTTTATTTCACATTTTCCAGATATACTCAGCAGAGAACTGCAAAACCAGAAGACAAGGAGTCTGAATGACTGTATGTCTGTTAAGAATTTTACAGGGAGAAAGATCTAGTATTTGACTGCTATTGAAGGAGTACTAGATTCTAGAGATGAGTGGGACAGCTGGAAATTTCTTACATATATTTTGCTTTTCAGTTGCAAAAAGCTGTTCTCTTTTAGGATTAAATCAGAAGGTTCTATCTTGACAGGAAGAGCTGTAAATCAGTTTGTAAAAACAAAACAAAACAAGCAAAAAAACCCAAACCAAACAAAACAAAATCAACAAAAAAAACCACCAAACAAACAAAAAAACAAACAAACAAAAAAGAAGGACAAACAAACCAACCCAAAAAAAAGCAACAACAGCAAAAAAACCAAACCACAAACTAAAGTTCTACCAAGAACCATGCTAGTACAGTATAGTACAGTATAGTCTAATGAACAAACCTGATAATTCAGTTTATCAATGTGATTAGTAGTGCACTCTGTCATGCATGGTACAAACACAAGTCCTGTGCAATCTAGATAGCAGCGCACAAATTATCATAACAACTAACTTAAAATAAGTAATCTTAAAAGTAGCAAAACCTCAATTTTTCTTTGGTAGCTTGTGATGCTCCTTTTAATAAAAGCCAGTTTATAAGCACCTAAACCAAATTTCTCTTGGTTTTTTTTTTGGAGTGGGGGAGCTGAAGGAGAGGCAAAGGGAAACATCTTTACAGTCCTGGTAATATAATGTAATAGGAATATAATTATATATATCCTTGATATATATTTTGTATCCAGTGGGTGAGATAGCTGTGCAGTGTACTTTGCAGATGTAGAATTCTTGTCCTTTAATCAAAATGAGACTGAACAGCTACAAGCGCAACAGAAAAACAGAAAGTATATTTGGACACCATTCTTGGTTAGTCTACTTCTTCTCTATGCCAGTAGATGACATTTTCCCCAGATGGTATGCTAAATTGTGTCCACAGATCAAAAAGACCACAGGCCAACCAAACAGGTTTTCACCTTTCAGTGCCAGCATTTCTTTTCAGGTCACAAAAACTACGCCAAGATCCTCACTTTCAAAGCAGTAAACAGCATTTTCATTTCGTGCCTCCTTCAAAGTTCATTTGAAGCTGTCATTCATATTTGGTTATTATTTTCTTGAATAAATGAATCACAAATATATGAACAGTAAATACCCGTCTGGAATTGTGGCAAGGGATCTGTGTATTTGCACATATATGCTGTTTACCAGCAGTATTTTCAGTAAGGGGGGGAAAAAGGACATCTGTCTTTGTCTCAAGGATAGTAACTCCTATCTATTAAAACCTCCAGAGATAATGTTGACAGAAACAGACCTGCAATTTGTTTAGTAGCACTTGGAAATTAGAGTAGGTCTTGACAACAGTGGGACTTTTCTACTATGCACCTAACATTCCAGATGGACTGCATTCAAATACACTTGTCCAACACAGAATAGGAAAGAATATCATTACAAATTATAAAGTGAAACCAGCTTGGCCTCTCCCTCCTTTAAAGAAATCTGAGTACAGTGTTTTGCCACATTTTAGAAAGGCAAAGACAATTTTATTTTAAATAAAATAAAATAAAATAAATAAATAATTTTATTTTAAATAAAATAAAAAGCTGCTTCTGTAGATATCCAAAAGGAGACATTAGTTGTTTACATGTTTAAAGGTGCCCTCAGTAGCTCCAATCACAGAGCTCATCCTTCCTTTCTGAACAAAGCCGTATACCTTGCCAAAAGATAAATTATATCATCGATGGAAATCACAGATCTTGTTTACCATCCAAAAGCTGAGAAAAATCTCAGCATGCTGGAATTTAAAACAACCCAAGGGCCTCATTTCAAACTTGATGGCTAAGCCTTTCATTTGGGATTTGGCTGGTGCGGAGGGTGGGGACACCATCTTTAAAGTGTAGATTTTAGATAATGTCTTTGATTAGAGAAGCACTTTCCTCTCTGTACATACAAGCATTCTGTTTTTAAAGGAGAAAAAAAATGAACAGCATTACTCCATCCTGTTTAGCAGACATCTGTACTAAATGTTTTATAAAACTTTAGTTTTAACTTTTAGTTTGTCTTTAAAAGACAATCCTCAAACTTGGAAGAGGCAAACAATTTAATTTTGCACAAGCCTGCACTGGAGCAAAGTGCTGAGTAGCCAGCTAATCTGAGGGGAAGTTAAGGTCCTCATTTCAATGGGTGAGCTGTCTGGCAGAAAGTAACAGGCAGCCCTTCTACCTTCAGTGATAACCAAAGCAAAATGTTTTGTTCAAGGTCAGCTCATTTTCAAGCTTTCTCTGTGCTCAAATGGCTAAGCTGCTCCCATGCATATCTTTGAAAGATCCCTGCAGTGAGCTGCAAAAGTCCTTCAAATCCTCACCAGACTAAAACTGGGAACTCAGGATGAGGGAAAATTGAAAAGGAGCAACAGCAAACCCTAGGAGGCTAAAGGAGCACCAGCTGCACTCTACCTATCTGTTTAAGGAGACATGGTTTCTGGTCTCTTGCTTCACATGTAAGACTGTATTAAACTATAACCCTGTTGCTGCTTTGTTCAGTAATTTTATGTGATTTTTTGTTTTATTCTTTCTTGTTTCTAGCAACTGTAACTTGTGAGAAAAGAATGTTCTTTGTGAATAAATCTCTAGTTTTTAAATGCTCAGAGAAGCATTTAAAGCATATCACTGACTAGATAGAACATTAAAAACATCTTACGTGCTCTGGCAAGGCATTCAGCAATATCTAAGTTCTGTCATAAAGATGACAAAATCACAGTTCAGAAGCTGCAAGAATGTATTTAACACACTCAAAAGTTTCTGACACACACAGCAGCCAAAGAAATACCTATTACTGAAGGTCAGTGAATTTAAAAAGCAAAAATGAAAGTATATCCATATAAATACCTTTCAAGTGTATTAATTTCTTTGTACTGAAGCTCTATTACCCAGCTGTTTTGATTTTAAAATTGCATTCATAAAAATTAATTTTCAATATTTAATCTGCTTCTACTACTACTTTCTTCTCTACATTTTGAGTGGTGTAAAGAAAGATCTTCAGCTTCAGAAATTCCACTGTCATCAAAATATCAGTATCTGTCTACTGATTTTAGGATGAAGGTGGCTTCATACAGTGTAGCAGTATTTCTGAGTTCAGAACACACTTTGGTGAGGTAAAGGTATCCCCACTCCTAAAGAAAGTAAGATATGTGAATTAATTTACAAAAGGCTTCACATATGCACAGCAAAGCATATAGTAAGACTAGTCAAACACCTCACAAGAGCCCTAGAAGTTTCTCCTTCTGTTGTTTTAACTCCTGAAACTTAAAAAAATGATATTGCAAAATACTAGTGTTTAGAAAAGTGAGAAAACATAGAAGAAACTTAGTGTATGTTACAAAATCAAAGGAAGCTAAAACGCTTCCAAATCTTATCTTAATCAACATTTTAACTGAATCTCCACCTCAAGTATTTCATTTTTTTTAATCTAAGTTGCCAGTTGCCAAAAACCAGGCTAGCACAGCAAGAACATGGATTTCTATTTGCAGAATTTCCCTGAACTTTCTCAGAAACCTTCAATTATTGTTACTACCAGAATTAAATGTCTGATTCTGTGCAAGATAGAGCCAGTACCGCTGCTCTTATTTTCCAAGCTAATCTGTGCACACCCAAAGTAAAAACAAAACAGAATAAAAAATTGATTCTCTGTGAAAGTATCAACAGCATTTCTTCCATAGTTACAAACAGATGCTTAATGACTCCTCCCTTGCAAGTTTATAAAACTTGCAAAGCAATTGCAGTAATGCCAGGTGCATAAGTACAGACCAAAATTAGCAACAGAAGAAAGCAAGCTGCTGTTACCAATTTTGCATAACATTGGAATAGCTAGAACAGAACTAGGCTCTTCTGAGGTCCTTTCAAAGACCTCAGTGATATCAAGCAATTTGAAAATAATCCTTCCAGCACAATGTTCTTCTACCTTTACCAACAGTCATGCTCAGGACTTAAATTAGAAAACTTGCTCCCCAGCTCAGTTCAAAGACACTGTTTCCCATTGAACTGGAAATTTTATTGCTTATGGTTCATGCATTCAATTCTAAAACAACAGCAAGCTTAACTGCTTGAGAGATTCCGCTCTGCAAAAACTAACTTCGGTAAAATCACTGCTTCTTTGCTTCCATATTACAACAGAGAATTACATTACAGGCACTGTTTGCTGTATTAAAAAAGTATGAGAGAAACAAAACAAAACAAATCAAAGCTCATAAGCAGCCATCCAGTGATTTCAGAAAACAGACAAATGGAATTCTGGTTTTTAGGACAAACAGTTTAAGGACCTTACAGTCAGTATTCCTTTTATGGTTTCAAAGAATAAGTAGAGTCCCCACGTTATATTTACCTTACTATAAGCAAGTAGTTGGGTATTTCCTGAGATGCAGGGTAATTATTTGTACTTAATATAACCCTGAAATAATTCTGTAGAGAAAAGGAGACGCTGAAAGTATTTATCATGTTCTTTTCACAGCTTCCCATTATTTGGGTAAACACATTCACATCTTTAGAAAATAAAATGGAAACAACAGCTGAACCACAGCTTTGCTGCTTGCCAAGATCTACAGTGTGTGCCAGAAGATTAAAATAAAATAGGGTTAGTAAAGTTAGACGCTGATCCAAAATATTACAGCAGAAATGCCCCATTTCTTACTCTGCATACATTTTTAAAGAACAAGAGAAAGGAAAGGAATTTCGTGGGATGATTTACATTTGCAAAAAGGGTCAAAATGTAAACTGGGAGGACTGAAAGCCACTATTGAAAAGAACTGATCTTTCACAGAAATCTCTGTGAATTATGTGAATGCTGCTGGCTGAACCTGCTTAGAAGACACTGCCAATCAACATGTAGCTCGTCAGCAAAAAGAAGTCTTCTTCCAGAAACATTTCATCCTAAGAGAAACTCCCTCCACAGTACAGCCCTGGAGAACTTATGTACTAACAATTACTAGGAAATGGAATCTGGAAACACACTACTTTCAATAGGAAGGATGACATTAATCAGGTAATAAATCAATGTATGACCCCACTTAATACAAAACACATTTATGCCTATCCTATATTACACAGTTAAGGAGCAAGCTGATCTAGTAATATATTCTATGCTTTTCAATGAGCTGCTGCAAGTTGGCACAAACACATCATTACTTTAGAAATCCTACAAAAAGCTTTGCTCTTGCTAAAAGTTCCTGAAGGCAGAACCTCAGCTATTACTCCCAACATGAAAATCACAATGAAATTTCTGTGGGTTTCTTTTTTTTCCAATGTGCAAGACTGCTGTTTTTTATAAACTTCATTCTCAGATAGTTTTAGAAGACCATTTAAAAAAAATCACATCTGAGAGAGTACTAAGAATAAGTAAAATTTTTGTAAATGCCATGAAATAAGATTTCCAAGACAATTTGTACCTTTTACTGTTTTCACAGATAAAGATTATTTGGAGGAGAATATTCAGATACACTGTATACTTAACAGATTAAAAATTGTTAACCAGCTTCACACATCAAAATTGCAGCAGAAACCCATTCAACCACTCATCAAGTTCTGGGCTATCATCATGTAGGTGCAAAGGGCAAGACAAAAGTTAAAGATGACATGAGACTCAGGGTGGTCAGTCAAATTCTCAAGGGTAAATTTGCAATACATTCAATTTTTTATCCAACTCACTGCTGCAGGCTGAGTCACAGCTCTGAGGACCTCTCCTAAGAGCCAAAAATATGCCCTTGCATCTCAAACTCAGCATTCCCACAGAAAGATTACAAGATAGAATCTGAACAAAAAAAGGTCCCTGCAGAAGCGCTGATATCCTAAGCTTAAAAATTCTCTGATAATGCAACAGGTACAAATGTCTCAAAATATGTTACCATGTAAGGCGTTTTTGTTTAAAATATACCCTCTAATATGTCCTCAGCCTGGTCATCAACCAAAAACACAAACCCCAAGTTGGTCAAAAACAGGACAACAAACAGAGCAGCACGTAGGAGGAGCACCAGGAGAAGAAAACTATTGATTTGGACTAGCAGTCTTGCAGATATGGAGAGACAACAGCCAGTGCTGTGCTCTGCTCGACTGAACAAGAGGCCAGCTCTCCCTTCACTTTTGTCCTGTTGTGTTGCCCTACCCTAAAAGTACAAAAGGCTCATGAGACAGGACAAGATTTTGGAACTGGGGAGAAAGAGGGAGGGAAATAATCCCATGCAGATTTTTCTTTTTTTCACAAGTGACTCTCAAGTTCTCCCTATATTCATACTTGCCTTATCCTGTTTTCACTTCACTGACACTAATCCACCTTGAAATTGGCTGATTCTGCCCAAGCCATGTTTACATGGAAGCATGTTTCATCTGGTTGTCCTCATTCAGAGACCAGTTTCTGCTCTGTGGCAGGAGAGATTATTAAAAACCTTATATTACAAGCACATGCTTTAAAGTGACTCAGCTTGGAAAGATAACTGTTTATATCAGCCTTCCACTCCCTAGGTCACAGAGAGGGAGAGGTAGCAGTAAAAATCTCAAATGGAAATTGCTTTCTAAATATATTATCCTCCATAAAAGCCATTTACCAACTGCTAGTACCCACAAGACAAAGGGAAAAGATAAAAAGTACATGTGACATGGCAGAGTAGGGAGCAATGTGGAGGACTCATTTGTATTATCACACTGAACATTAACCACAAGAAGGAAAGAAACCAAATGCTCCCTGTTTTG
This sequence comes from Urocynchramus pylzowi, assembly GCA_013397555.1. NCBI lineage: Eukaryota > Metazoa > Chordata > Aves > Passeriformes > Fringillidae > Urocynchramus > Urocynchramus pylzowi. The sequence continues at coordinate 227,099 of VZRH01006496.1, forward strand.
CACAAACATCAATTACATCTAGTAATTTTACTGATCACTCTTGTGAAGCACTAATGCATACAGCATTCTGGCTTTTATGGCACAGGCAGTGTTTCATTGTCTGTCTCTGCCTCAGAATTCCCTTTTGTTTGGGAGAGAAGAAGAAAACATTTTATTTTCTCCTATGATAAGTAACATCTGCAGCCTCACATGAGGCCTGAAGATCACACTACCTAAACCTGCTAGCTTATTTCATGGCAGAGAGCAAGGATCATAGCATCATTAACATTGGAAAAGACCTCTAAGATTGAATATAGCCATTAATCCAGCACCACCATGTTCACCACCAAACCACATCCCCAGCTTCCACATTCACAGGACTTTTGAACTCTTCCAGGCACAGCAATTCCACCACATCCCTGGGCAGCATATTCAAACACCTGGCCAAGCCTTTCAAAAAGTGAAGAAATTATCCCTCATATCCAATCTAAACCTCCCTTGGTGCAATGTGAGGCCATTTATTCTCATCCTGTCTCTTCTCACTTGGGAGAAGAGTCCAACCCCTTCCTCACTACAACCTCCTCATGGGAGTTGTAAAGAGCGATAAGATCCCCTCCCCTGAGCCTCCTCAGCCAGGCTAAAGAACCTCAGCTCCCTCAGCCACTCTTTTTCAGACTTGTGCTCCATACCCTTCCCCAACTCCATTCCCTTCTCTGGACACATTCCAGCACCTCAATGTCCTTCCTGAATTGAGGGGCCCAGAGCTGGACAGTTGGACAGCACTCCAGCTGTGGCTCACCAGTTCCCAGCACAGGGGGACGGTCACTGCCCTGCTCCTGCTGCCCCACTGTTGCTGACACAGGCCAGGTGTCCTTGGCCTTCTTGGCCACCTGGGCACAGCTGGCTCATGTTCAGCTGCTGTTGACCAGCACCCCCAGGTCTTTTCCACCAGGCAGCTTTCCAGACACCCTGCCACAGCCTGTAGCACAACAGGGGTTGTTGTGACCCAAGGACAGTTGGCCTTGATGAAACTCAGACCTCTGGCCTTGGACCATGGGTCCAAGCTGTCCACATCCCTCTGCAGAGCCTTCCTGCTCTCCAGCAGATCAACATTCCAACCCAACTTGTTGTCATTTGCAAAGTGACTGAGGGTGTGCTCCATCCCCTCATTCAGATCACGATAAGAATATAATACAGGGTTAGCCCCAACATGGGAACCCCAGTGGTGCCCAGCCACCAGCTGGATGTAACTCCATTCACCACCACTCTCTGGGCTTGGACATCCTGACAGGTTTTTTACCCAGTGAACACTGAACCTGTCCAAACCACAGTCAGTTTCTCCAAGAGAACGCTGTGAGAAATGGTGTCAAGAGCTTTACTGAAGTGCAGACAGACAACACCATAGCCTTTCCTTCATCCACCAAGCTGGTCACACTGCCATAAAAGTAAACCAGGTTGGCCAAGCAGCATCTGCCTTTCATAAACCTGTGCTGGCTGGGCCTGATTCCCTGGTTGTCCTCCATGTGCCATGTGATGGCACCCAAGATTATCTGCTCCATGGTGAGTTTTATGAAAGCACACTTCAGTGCAACAAAAACACACTTCTCCTCATAGGAGGAGATAACACCTTCACTCTTCATGAGAATTCCAGTACACTCCAGTGGAAGGAAGGAGGGACACTTCTTGCACTTGTGGAGCAAGGAAGTAAATCCTTTGCTGTTGTTTCCTCATTATCATTTAAAACATTCTAAACCAGCCTTTAAGTCCTTTGCTTCAGCAACTGCTACTAATCCCCCTAAAAGCAGGATTTAATTCCAAATGCCACCAGACGCTTTTGCTGGGGGTCATTCTCACCACATCTTCTCCAGTAACTAGGCCAAAAACTGTATTAGTCTTTCCCAGCTGCTAATTACCAATTTTCTAGACCTGTGAGTTAAGTCAGAAAAAAGTGTTATTGGTTTTCTTCCCATCCATTCATCACAAAAAAAAAAAAAAAAAAAAGAAAGACACCAGTCACACAAGAGAGCATTAATCTATGCCTTCTTGTATTCTACATTTCAAATTAGACCTAAATCGCTGTAATTTTCAATTACAAATAACCGTACCTAAAATTAAAAAAACCAAACTATTCCCTTATTCGTTCAACAGCTTTTCAGCCTTCTAAGCTATGGAACTGATATTTCTAAGCCAAAAAAAACCCCAAAACTATCTCTGGTTGCTAGAGCAGAATCTTGAATTCAAAAATATAAACAAAGCCATTAATTACCTACACACACATGCACCATACTCCTGTTCAGGGAGACTTGCTCAGTTCAGTAAAATGGGCAAATCCACAACAGATTCCCATCAAATTCAAGAATAACAACCACAAATAAAGATGAAAGAAGACACACAGCAAAGTCCAAAGCCTGAGCATAACTGCAATTAAGATGATGTAGAGAGGTTGAGGCACTTTCTAGTCACTCCGTGCCCCTTAAAGAGATATTTCCTAAAATTATCGAAATTCCAAGAGTTCATTAAAGAGAGCAAAAGACAGTGGAGATAAGGATGAATGTAGCGACTTGACAAAAGATCAGCAACAAGTAATTTTGACTAATCTGTAAATGGGAACCAAATATATTCTGTCCACCGAGACCTGTTAGATAAAGCAAATGTACTGCTTAGTGTCAAACACCCATGTCCCAGGGCTCTATTTGCAAGTGTGTGAACATTTATGCAATACAAAAAAAACCTACTGAGGAGATGTCTCATGGCTCCTCTACCATTGGCAATGGACTCAAAAAAAAACACCCTATTACCAAAAGCTGAAATTAAATGTGGTCTCATTTTTAGCTCCCATAATAAATTGCTTCTTTCTGAAATAGATGTCAGCATGTAAATTACACAGTTGTGCACACTTTCTCAGTTACATCAAGCATTAATTAAATGGCAACACAGCTTAGATTATTCCTCCAGTACCTCAATATTTGAATGGACTGGCATGTCAAGTATACAAATCAACTCAGTCTGCACACCACAAACACACACTTCTTACCAGTTTTAAGCCACAGACAGCAGTGATGAGTATATTGCTGCCTCTGTCAAGAGCATGGCAGGCAGCATGTTAGGGAACCAACCAGGATGTAAAGTAGAGAGGAATTAGTGTCCATCATTTTCAACTGCAAAAAAGGTATTAACAGTAATTATCAAGCATTTAACCCACTTTGCTCCTGAGTTCCCTGGCCATTATCAAGTAACATGAAGCTAAAACCTCTGAAATAGATCCAAACAAGAACACAGACAGGGGTTGAGCACTGTAATTCACCACTCCAGGCAGGCAAAAAATTACCACCTTGATAACAAAGGACTGAGGGCACTGACAGATGTCTCTGGCAAACCATGCTGGGACAGCTGAATACCAGCTGCCAGACTGCCCCTCCATTACTGAGCAACCTCTCAGCCATCTTCATACAGAATCCTCACTGTACTTGCTCTCCTCAGCAGCTCAGCCTAATGCACTGACTTGAGACTGAACTGGAGGCACCTTTTAGCACCTAGGTACAAACCTGGTAACCTCTGGCACAGGGAGAAGTGAATACAAACCACTGAACAGGCAATAATTTTGAGTGAAGGGGTAAAGCAGGTTGCCAGGGAAAATAAGCTATTAACAACAACCAGAGAAGAATTGCTTGACTGCAATTCTCAATCCCCCAAATCTCTGATTTGCCGGAATTGCCGGATGCTCATGCCAAAAATCATCGTGCTGCACATTCATTCCGATCAACCTAGAAGCGAAGTATGTTGCACAGGACTGCACACTCTGAGGGGGAAGAGAAGCTGGGGCAGAAACAAAGAGAACCACCCACTGGATGATGTGAGGAATCACCCACAGTGCAAGACACTCAGCCAGCTTCTTAAAACTGAATTTCAGACAGTGACCATACTATCTAGGTATCAGTGGGACAAACAAGGAATCCTAAAAAGAAAGGGATTATGTCCAGCAAGCTATCTACAGATGTTCTTATTTTCTTTCTTCTTGCAAACATGCTGTCATTTAAAAGACAACCAGTGTAAGCCTTGATCAGAAGAAACGAAGACTGGCAAGCAGATGAAAGTAAGCCTTACCTTCAGATAGTTGCTATGGTCTAAGTGAGAACACAGGGAAGAAAAGCAGGGAAAATATGTGCATGAAGGGTGAGAGAGAAGGAAAATTTAACCTTGTGCTGAAGACTGCAATGTGATTAGCTTGTAGCTGCAGGTCTTGTGACATAAAATTGTGACATGCACATAAAATTAGACCCCCAATGCTCTTCACCCTTCATGGGAATATAAATCATCACTCAATCCTCACAGAGTACTCATCTTGGTATATTCAGGTTTTCTTTTCAGATTTCTTGAGACAGAAGGCCAAGGCTGCCTGTTCATGCCAAATCCACTCTCAACTAAATACCACTATATGTTCTTAGGCATTCAATTTATAATACCAAGCAACAAGATTCTAAGCACTACAGATTTAAAAAAAGCTAGAATATTAAAAAGACTTCCATCCAGAAGCTATGGATATTTGGGCATTTTATGTTTGGAAGCTCTAGTCTGTATGAGTTTTATTGCAATACAGACATACTTCTTGGCAGGATGGTATATTTCTTGCTATAAGACAACAGAAAAGCACTGGCAGGACTTGCCCCACATGATCAGCTTGCCTATCACTGATGGCAAAATGTACACAAAAATAAGGCATAATAGAAGAACTTGGCTTTTAAATTGTTGTTAGAGTTCTCTTACACAGCTGGTGATTTTATGAATATGGTAATAACTATAACCTTTAGAATTCAAGACAGGAACAGCAGATGGAACCTAATTAAGAGAGAAAAAATATTAATTCATCTTCCTCAGGAATGGGAAAGGCAACAACTCTTTGCAAAGGGAGATCCTCCGTGTCATTTAATAAATGCAGAAACAACCAAGTAGACCAGGGATGCACTGGGAAACAGCTACAGCCTGTACTGGAGGCCAAGATCTATTACTAGCTTAAGACACTGAATAGACAAGAAACAAGACTAACAACAAACAGTGGTGGTTTCTTTCACCGTACATGACTGCTGTAGTCTGACTGCATCCTCAGCTTCAGCTTACACAGGAAAAAAACATGCAGAAATTGTATTTCTTTCAAGCTGCTTCAGTTACCTTCACTTCAAGTTCATGAAAATCCATGAAGAACTTGAATTACTCTGTTTTTCTTACAAATAATGCAATTCAGTAGACACGTCTTTATGTCCCTTCATACAGCTCAGGGTACAAGATGGAGTAGGAGGCAGGAGGAGGCTTTTTAACAACTTGGTAAGAAGGATTCTTGGTTTTTATGCTGGAAGAAAAGACTGGGAATGGTAAGAAGTAGATGAGGGGCACAAATAGCCTATTAGAAAAATCTAAAGAAGAGGTCCAAAGCAAAGATCCCAGCACATACTCAGTTCTCTTAATAAGTTCTGTCATGTCAAGAATAAAACTCATACTATGTTTTGTCTGTGAACATTTGTAAATATTAATATTTGTGAAAATATTAAGATAATTCAAAGTGGGAGACAGGGGTGGGGGTAGAATAACAGAGCAAAAGTTCTCACTCCCAACTAGGTGCCTCACATTCATCTTCTCCAAAATCAGCCTGCAGTATATGTACCTCTTCTCTTTTCTCACAATTTAGCATAGAAATTAGTAAATATGTACAGATACACCTGATATATTTCTCTTATTCCAGCAGTGCTGAATTCAATTCTAAGGAAACTCAAGAGAAAGTAATGATTCAGCTGAAGTAAAAGCATGTAAAAACAGGTGAGAGATGACAGCCAGTCAAGGCCCTTCCTCCATTCCAGGCAATGTTTTTCTAATTGCCACTTCACCAAGCTGGCAGGGGGATACTAAAAACAGTGAAGCTAAATACATACACACACACACACACACACACACATACCACGCAACTTCTGCTTCTGTTTACTCAGTCCTTATCCAGGCCCATTAAGCAGCATTAGCTGGAGATGAAAGAAATGTTTTGAAGGAGACAGGCATGTGTTACTATACCTAGCTGGGCAAATAGTGGTGCCAGTAATGCAAATCCCATAAACTGTGCATTGTTGATACTGATTTCAACACCTACCCCTGTTATAGTAGCATAAATATAAACCACCTCTTCACAATGGCATAAGTAGACACATTTGTGTACACACACTGTGTGTGCATATGGTGTGTGTGCTGTCTTCTTGTTCTGCCACAACATATTCAATTTTGTGTATCTTTCTATTGCTATGGCTTCTGATTCCAGCAAAGGACTCCTCCTCCCCAGCCCCCTCACCAATTCTGCCCCCCTTCCTGTCACTTCCTTTAGCTCATTAGCATAAGTAGGAAAAATAGCATATAGTTCACAATTTGTTCATACATGTCCAAAAGAAATCAGAGAATCACAGAATATCCTGAACTGGAAGGGACCCACAAGGATCACTGAGGAAAACTGCTGGCCCTGCACTGAACAGTCCCAAGAGTCACACCATGTGCCTGCTTTGTTACTGTACTTTACCAAAATCCCACTTCTTTAACCAAAACAAATACTGAAACAGTTGCAAAACTCTGGGACAGCAGAGAGAAATTTGGGGTATTTTCACTTATCCAGATGTCATGCTAACAGAAACACTCACAACAACTGCTGTGAAATGTGTTAGCTTTACCAGCCATGCCAAATTAAAAAAACCAAATGAAGAAATTCCTTTTAAAAAGTAGAATAAAATTAATAATTGGTCGTGTTAGCAGTGCACAGCATACAGATAACATAACACACCTGCTGTCCATACTGAACAATAGTTCAGTATCTCAGCTGCCCCTACCCCAGAAGACACCTGTATTTCCCTTAAGCTCAGCCTCCCACTACCATCCCTGCAGCAGCCATCACAGGCACAGATCCCTGTGTTTCTCTGACATTTCACTAGGCATCTGTGCAATTTCATAAAAAAAGCCACACGAGGCACCTTATGCCACCTACAGGCTCTACTGCTCGCTTTCTCTGAAACTCAATGTTTATTTAAGCTTGCCTCAGTCTGCTTGTTTTCAACCCTGTATACAAAAAGTTTTCCCAGAGGTGACACCAAGCTTCCTCTAACCTGCCTTTTCCCTCTCACAAGAGCTGGCAGATCTCAGGGCCCATTTCTGCCATATGTTGCTCTCCTCATTTTCAGCAGAACTAACTTTTCCTGGCAAACGCTTCCAAGCCCCAGATAGCCTCCATTACGTTCCTTTTCTACAGCACTACTGTGAGGACTAAAGTTTATTTTACCCTTTAGGAGTCTGTCTCCCTTGGATCTCACTTCTCCCTGAAGTTCAGATGAAAAAAACAGGACTATTTGCTTGAGAAAGAATTAGGTGTTCTGAGCCAATTGCATTGTTATTTATCAATGCAGAACTACTTCACTATTAGTTATTTCCACATAATAGAAATTGAAAAAAGTAAAAATTAAGACACACAGCTCGCTTTCTTCCAGTCTATCACTTCCTATGAGAAATGGGAGAACCTGCATAACACTGCACTAGGTCCCAAGAGGTCCATTAAAAAAATACACTACATATTATTGTAGCAAGAACCATCTCTGAAAATCGTTCTTATAGAAACTGTGCAAGAGTGGGGGTGAAAAAATATCCCAACATGTCACCAAAGCAAAGTGATAACAGGAAGGGTGTCTGTGTAGACAGAGCTCCAAATTTCAGTGGAAGCAGAGCTTCAGTAGTAGACTGATAGGCTTTTGCACAGCCATAGATAGCTGGTGAGATAAGTTTTACTCTAACATAGGAAGGCAGAGCCAATACTGACCTGCAGGCAACTAGCTGCAATGCCACTTATTTTGGAGACCTCAATACAAAGTGTATTATTTTGGCATAATTTCTTGGTTTGGGTTGGGTTTTTTTTGGAGGAAACGCCACGGGAATCCTTCAGATCTTTCCTAAACACAGACTAGAGAAGTTTTCAAGTGACATGACAAACTACTTTGCTGAGTCTTACAGGCAAGGTAAGTAATTTGTACTTAGAAGAGAAAAACCTAACTGAACAGGTAGGATGAAGCTGCTCTGACATGCTCTGTACATCTCTAAGAGAAAGGTGGGTTATCTACCCTGTTCCTAGACACTCCTTTACATAAAAGAAGATGCATTCCGAGTTTGAAGGGAACCACATCTTGAAAATCAGCAAATAAATACAGCATTACCATATTTGGTAGCTGCAACATTTGCCTCCTCCAACACGTCTCTTTGGAAAGTGTGTTACGATCTCATGAATTACTAGTAAAGTGTTGTGATTTTTCATCCTGAGTCATGCACCCAATGTATTTTTAATCTAAAATGCTTTTTTGCATGAAGAGGTTTATACACATGTTAAAAAACACTAATGGGCATCCCAGAATTTGTCTCCTGGACATACTGTAACCATATTGTCTTAAACAGATTTGATCTGGATATACTTTTCTGATCCACAGAGGCATCAGGTTTCAGTACCATTTTCCCTTCTTACCTTCAAAATAATATGCCTTCTCCTTCCTGTTTGAGACACCTGAAAGCTGATGGTCCACTGACAGCTGTCTGAATTGGTTTATTCTTTGTTAACTGTTTACTTTGGATCAAATGAAAGTAAAAAGGAAACAGAAAACAGCCCCACTGGACTGGACTCATGTGGGACAAATTAGGAGCCACCATAAGATTTAAAAGTCTGGGGGGAAAACAGGACTAACTAGAGGCAGCTGTCAGGATGTGGTTTTTCTGTTTATATTCTTCTCCTTCCCTCCCTTAACCCCCTAAATTTTGAGAGAAAGTAAGCATGTGTATGTGTGCACAAGCAAGAGCAAGTGAACACTGATCTCTGCTCTACAAACAGCACACATAAGAATATAATGCAATCTGTACAACAGAGGCAACTCAGACATTGAAATAAACACAACTGGTAGAGCAACTTATTCAAGAAAAAAATTAACTTTTTTCCTTATCCAAGTATCATACTATACTGTAAAATTGCAATTTCAGAACATCAGTTTTAATTAGTAAGTGAGCTACAAACTGGAACTGGAGTTCAAATGCTCCACTACAATTTTGTGGATGGTAATACTGTTGCTGGATCAAACTTTCCTTATATTCCATTATCTCTTCTAAAGGCCAAAACAACAACTCTTAACAAGGCACATCACCATGTACAAAACTGTTGCCTATCCAGAAAAAAAAAGTGAAAACAACCAAACAAAAACCTCCACAGTCTAAGATTTAAATTTAACATACAGTAAGTAAAGCATGCATGGTACTAAGAATCCAAATTTAAAAAAAAAAAAAAAAAAAAAAAAAAAAAATTCATGCCCTGGAGGAATTCTTCCCTTTCACATCTTCTCATGTATCTCCCATGATCTCTCAACTTAGTACTGCAATATTCCATGTAATACACTCAAGGAGAACAAGTTCAACAGCTATTGTTAACTAATAGCTAAATTAGAACTTCTGGGCATAACAGCCTGCTATCCCTTACCATCATCTTCACCTTCATATTGAATAAGCTCAGGTCATTTTAGGGGGGGATGAAAACCAAAGTCACAGATAATGGAAGAGGAAACAGAAGGAACCTGTGGATGTGACACAGCACAAGGTTTTCCAGACCACTGAAGAGCTGACAATCTCCAGTTCTCCAAAGATAGCTCTGCCTCTCCCCATTTTATTATTCACATCTTCTCTGCCTCTTGTCTCTCCCTGCATGCTTATTCCACCTATGTAGCCATAATTCAAAAGGCAAATATCTGGACTTCAAACTTCCAGACAAATCAGAACTGCTTAGAAACCAAATTACACAACAGTAGAACATTCCTCCTAAGAAGGAGTCTATCAGAAAAGTGAACCTGACTCCATAGATGACACATTTCATAGACAAAATATGTTCATTTAGAGACAGAATAGGATAAAAAAGTTTTAAGTGCAATCACAGAAAAACAAACCAAGAGTGCCTGGTCTCTCAAGCAGAGAGATGCAATCAAGACTGGTTTTCCTTTAACTGTTGTAACATTCCTGATAGGAAAATGAATCAGAGATAGCTTAGTAGCAGGCATGTGCTTTTCAAAGTCCAGCTTTTCTGTGTAATTATGTACTTCGGTCCTAGTTTGACAGATTATATATTGCAGTAAGTGCCTCAACAGGTGAAGTAGCAAAAACAATACTGTAACAATATGCCTTTCTGCAGTCTAATATGCAGTCACATAAAAGTAGGTTCTGAGTTTGCTGCAAGCATGTTCACAGTTATATGCACCAAAAAAGAAATTGTCCTCCAGTGTCACTGGAAAAAAAGTTCTAAATGCAATATCCCCAACATCAAGGTACTTGGGACCCAGTCAGAGGCTACTTTATCCTGTCAGTTACTGTTTGTGATTAAAGATATTCTCACCTTTTTGGAAACAACTAATCGTGTCTTTCAGTTCAGTCTTTAGAACGAGAATATTTAAGGGTAAAAAACCTTGAAGACAACAATTAAGAAAAAGGAAGGATAGAATTGGTTTTTTTGGAATGTTTTGGTTCATGTTCTTTGTAGCAAACACCAGAAAATATACCCATACCTAAAGACATCATTTTTTTCACGTAACTTCTGATTTCTTAATAAAGTTACCTCACTCTCAATCTCACTGGAACACCCTTAATGACTTCAGGCAGGAAAAGTTTTTCCTTTCTAAGAATACACATAACAAAAAAGACTGGTTTCCCCAGAAAATTACAGGTTCTTCTAGCAGTAACTACCATTCCTGTTGTTATTTTTATGATGCAGGAGTAATTCTAAAACATCTAAATCTGTTTTTTGTACGACCACTCTATGGTGACACCTAATAACCTCTGGGAAATGACAGCAGCACTTTTCTACATACTCCTACTGGAAAACACCATACAGTCTCAGTTTACTTTAGTACTATTCATATAATACTAGTATTACATGAACCCATTCACCATCACATGGTGCAATATTCAACAAAGCCCTCTGCCACAAATTTAATTAAGGATTGACTGAGTCCAAAAAAACCAGGATGAAAGCTAAGGGAGTGAGCTACCCCCATCTCCCTCAAGGGGATAAAAACCCAAACCAAACACATAAAAGAAAGGAAGAAAATCCAACAAACCCTCACACAGCAAAAACAAAACAATAAAAACCCCATAGCTGTCATAGCATTGTTGTCACATGTATTTATTCTCCCAGAATAAATACATGTTCACAGGAGCAGAGGCTGTAGAGGCTGAAACTTAATAAGATTTTGTCTTGTGACAAAACAAATTTAAATACTTCTAGACAGCTTTGCCCATTTGTTGTTACATTAAAGCACCATTATTCCTTGTACACATGGGATTAATCAGAAAGAAAGAAGTATTACTTAGTGTCACTTAAGATGCAATAGGTGAGAAAACCAAATATTTCCCATGTGCCTTTGAATGGCCTTTAATTGGCAGTATCTTAGAGCAGGCTTGACCTCCTCTCAGATATTTCTTCAACTACTTTTTCTCCTGAAAAGGACCAAAGTAGAGTGAAACAGAGGACTGTGAGTTTCTCCAGTGCTTACTCCTGTATTCTTTCTCTGTTTTGAAGTCAAGAGAGAAATGCAGGAAGGTGTCTCGGACACCTTGGAAATGCAGAATGCTGTCTCAGAGGAGACACGAATAAGACAAAAAAACATAAATAAGTAACTCCAAAAAAAGTGCAGGAGAGAGCAGATAAAGCAGACATTAGGACTGTCCTTCCTCATTGAACAAAATACCAGCATGTGGATGGCAAACATGGCACATTTTTTTGTAAGTTACATCTACAGTACAGGGTCAGCGGATCAGAAAAATTAAACTGCTAAAACTCTGTTTTTCATTACCTAAGTGTCATTCAGTAAATTTGTCCAGCTGGTCACCAAAAGCTAACCTGGAAAGAGTCCAAGGCTCAAGAATCAAAAATTACTGGCTCCACAGAGACTCTGTTGAAGCACATTTGCTCACCCCAGACTTCTCCTCTCAAGAAATATTTTCATGCTGGCCCAAGTGCTGCTCAGCATCAGGCTCTCCCGCAGCATGCTCCTCCTACCACCTGATGCCTTTCAGTCCCAGGCTCTGAAATGTGACTCTCAACACCCTTCTTTTCCATATGGACTCCCAATATGGTCCTGATGCTCAAATTCACATCTATATGCTTAAATCAGAAGCACATTATTTAAAATCCATTTCTTTCCATAGTGATTTTTTCAGTCAACACATGGACACTGTATGGGAAAGAGCACCACATCAATCCCTACACCAGACAAAAACTGTAACTTAGTATGAGTGACTAAGTTAGTCACTCTGACTGCTTAGTATGAGTGGGAAGAAACAGGGGGAAAGAAAAAGAGCCAATCCTGCTTGTAAGTGAAAGAAAGCTGCAATGTTTTGCTTTACTGCCATGCTGTGGAAAACACAGTACAGCAACCTAGCCAGGCTTCTTTTTCCACAGCGTGGCAGTAAAGAGAAGCAGCACAACTGCAACCCACCTTGGGATACAGAACAACTGGAAAAGGGCAAGGAATGGACTATTTTTACTACTACCCAAACAACAAGGACAAAATTTAAAAAGGAAACTGATCATATCACTTACTGGAAAGAAGAGATTAGGCCTGCTAATTAAAGGCAATGATCTCCATCTTCTTCCATAGGGTGCAGCTCTTCCTCCTTACCATCCATCTGTTTCTCATTTTAGCTCTGACCAAAATATTCAAAAACTTCAGACCTATGCACAATAGCATATGGGACATATTACTTCAAAAACGAATATCTTTCTTTGTTTGGTGTTAATCTAAAACAGTTATTAAAACAGTTTTAGCTAAAACCTTTGCTCCTTCACAGCAAATATTCAAGTATTTGGTATGCATGTTACAGGCAGGCCTGCCTCTTTGGTAGTTTCTGTGGTTTCTAAACAACTCCTCGTGTTCAACATGGCACCGACTGCTAGGAGTCCTCCTGTTCCTCTGCTGGGATGCCTTTAGCCTTGCTCATGCTGTTTTCAGGACTGGGACAGGGCTCCAAGTCTCCATATGAAAAGCTATTCTTCTTAAACACTCATGATTTATCACTGAAAATACTTACATAATTCACACATTTCCATTACTAAAGCTCTCTTATAGATTAAGGAAATAACAATTCTAACAATTAAAATTAATTGCCTTTTGTGCCAATGAGGACTGCCTACTTCCACGTTCCTGAGGCTCTGACTCCTTTGATCTGTTCATCTCTGTTACAAACATGAGCTGCAGGATTGGCAGGCTCAAGTAGGAATGAAGCAAATAATTCCCGAGTGAAATGAAACTGAAACTGGCAAGCAGCCGAGATGCTAGCCTGAACAGTTAAGAAAAAGTAACAGTGATAACAAGTAACAACTTTTGTAGTTACCACTCCAAACAATCCCAAAGAAAAGGGTGGCTGGGAGATTCAGCTCGAGATTCTTGCTGAATCACTGGCAAAACTGCTTTCTGTCAGCATACGGTGAAACACAGTTACAAGAACAATCACAAGAAACATTCTTTGTAAAGAATAATGCAGGGGCATTTAAAAGAATAATACAAGTAAAGAATAATAAAAGAGGGGGTTATTTATTCCTTTTGCACACTACTTTCTATACAATATTTTCAAATGAAACTAGTCTGTATTCTACTTTTGCTGTATTTCCACTCTAGCTAACTAAAAAGAGATGATCAAGTTCAACAACTCAGAAGATACTGTAAAAAATACAATTTATTTTGGCGAAAGACAAAATAAAGTTAAAAAAAAATTAGGAAAATAACCAAAAAGGAAAAGTTTTCAATGAGGTTAATGAGAATAAAGTTAATGAGAATAAAGGACAGCTAATATCCAAAATGATGGCCACATGTAAGAAAATAACAAAATCTGTTCAAAACACAGGCTTCAGCTATACTCCCTCTTTTATTTCCAGGCTTAAATAGATTGATATGAAACACCACAATAAACTGTAGTATTTTTATAGAAGGAAACAAAATGCTTCAACAGTTTTCATTTGGAGAAAAAAAATGATAGCATTTTGTGCCAACTGTGCCAGCTTTCAGAGGTTTTTTGGTTTTTTTTGTTTCATTGTAATTCTGTAGATTCTTCTGTTTCTGAACATACAAAGAAAACATAATGCACAGAGAAATTCTGCCGAGCACAATAATCTTAGGAAATATGACATATTTTTTCTTTCAGGTTCAGAGGTTACAATACCCATTTCAGACAGACTAGTAAATACTGCATCATTGGTATTTCCATATTTTCCAATAAATCAGGCTTTGAAAGCCGAGGCATTGCAGCAAATACATGAACTGGCTTCACTATTCAAAGAGAGTCTTTGTAACGAAGCCATACTAACAAATCTAGGTAGAAAGCAAAACAACCCCTGAAACTGCTGAGCTATTAACTTTTACATCTTATCGTGTAAAAATGCTGAACCACTCCCTTTCCTCATTGCTTCATGGGTGCTCCTTTCCCAGTGTTTTGGGTTTTACTTTGCTGAGAGCTGCACAGAGGATAAAAAAATGCACGGTTATCAGAGAGCTACGCTCTTAGCAGGAGTGCCACAAAAAAATACTGGCTGCCATTTTCAATGCAGCACACAGGTTTCAGGCATCAAATCTGAGACTCCTAAGAGCCAGCTGCAACAAAATACAATTACACGACTGACCGCTACCATCATCCACATCTTATCATTGTTCCGGCTGGCATTTTTACAGCGGCCCCAAAGCTGTTGGGGTTCCCCCGCTCTGGGATGGAGGAGGGCTTGGCTGTGGAGAGAAATTTCTGGAAGGGCAGATTTAGGACGCGCTGCCTCTGCCGCACTCCCCGGAGCATTGCGTGTCACGCATGGCACAGGAGCATGAGGAAGCACTGTCAGTGGGCAATGCACCAGGCGGTCAGGGGGCTGCAGAACCAAGCCCACAACCTACTCCCCATTCTGTCTCCAAACATTTCCATATCCACAGAGGCGTGAAAGAGGGGCAGTGACAGGCACTAAACACCAAAACCTTGCACGAAACACTGCAGAGAAACTCCAAGCAGTATTCATTGGAAATTAACTCCTTGCTGACTCATGTGATGTTCACACAAAGCCAAAAGGAGAAGAGGGGACTGACAATGGGCTGTGAGCCGTAAATCAGACTCACAAACCACTGTGAGATGGAAACACTGGAATTGAACTGCACAGAATAAAGATGTAAGGAATAAAAACAATCTCTTCTTCAGTTATACATTGAAATTATTTTCACTTGATGGCTCACTCATTCCAAGGCATGCCTTTGTTCAGAACACCACATCACTACCACAAAGTCAAAGTGAGAAAAAGCAAGACATCTGCTCAATCAAGAAGTGCTTTTCTCCCTCTTCTGCACAAAGTATTTTGGCTACAAGGAGAAGTGGAAGAAAATCAAAATAAAGAACATTAAACAGAAAGTGAATTCAGCTCTTCTACTTCTTCTCTCTGATACGCCACAATATAAGGAGTGAAATTAATGGTCATGTTATAAAAATAATTTGTATATTTACAAATTACATTTATTTAAAGTCAGTGCCATTGCATTACTGGGGAAAAAAAGGGGTTTTGCTTGGGTTTTTTTAAAGAATATATACATATGCACACAGATACGAAGGGATACAAACACACACACTTGGACAGACATATACACATCCCTACTTATGTATACAATGTAGAGATCACAAAAATGAAGTCAAAAAAGAAAATAACTCAGCTAGAAGTTTATTTTTAAAACTAAAAAAATTACATAATCTAATTAAAAACTCATTCAAATATTCTTTTGTAGATTATTTAAATTTTGCTGGGCTATTTTGTATGCATTTTTACTCTGCTCACCTTAACGTTGTCTTCTTATTTGATATTTACTGAGATTTAAGTGCAACATGGTTAATAAAAGATAATGAATGCAAATTACAGTATAACTAAAAAATTTGGGACAAAAAGCCACCTGGCATAATGCAAAATATCCTCTCATAAAACAAAAGAATTATATACCTTTAGCACCACACTTTACTGAAAAATCTCTACATCACCATTCCTTGTTATTTGGTCTGTTATACTGGTCTATTCCCAGACTGTTTGCAATTAAAAGTAGGTTTCTTATTACTATAAAGTGCATACTACAGGCAGTGATCCAAATGAGGACAAGAAAGGCACATAGTAAGGTAAAAAACACTTTAAAAAAATTAGATAAATGATCTATGATCTTTTAATTTCTAATTAAGATGACATTTCCCTTTCCTAATGAGGAAAAGAAAGAAAAAAAAAAAGAAATGAGAAAAAGAAAAAGAAAAAGAAAAAGAAAAAGAAAAAGAAAAAGAAAAAGAAAAAGAAAAAGAAAAAGAAAAAGAAAAAGAAAAAGAAAAAGAAAAAGAAAAA
>VZRH01006496.1:243619-267578 GCA_013397555.1 Urocynchramus pylzowi
GGGAAGGGAAGGGAAGGGAAGGGAAGGGAAGGCCATCACAAACACAAAAGAATGTAGGGAAAAGAAGATGTGGTATAAAAGCAATGATTAAATTAAAAATTAAAATTTTTCTGCCACCATACAAGATAAAAACTGCCAACAGTACAGCAAAGCAAAATGCTGTGCAGAACATAAGTGACTGGGGCACCTTATGTGGAACTGCAACTCTTGATGTTTATAATCATTAGGGTATTAATAAAAGGGAATAACTGCCACAGGAAAGGCACTCCTAACAAACTCTATTTACTAGAAAGTTTGTAAAATGTACTGCCAGAATCCTCTTAGAGAAAAAGCTGCTGAAGAAATGAACCTTCAAGCACACATCAGACAAAAGACAATGAGGAACCAAAGAATCACCCAGATTAAACCACTAAAAAGACACCTTTCCCTTGTTCACAAGCTACAAAATAAGCCTCATTTTCTTCATCAAGTCATAAAAGAACATAAAAATGGTAAAGAAAATTTCCATGATGCTTAAGACTATATAACCCTAACAATTTTCTCTGCAGGATAAAAAATTAAATAGTAATAATGGAAAACCTTGGGAAATGTGGAGATTTTATTAGTTTTATTAACTCAACAATATAAACTTGAATTATCTCAGTTTGCTTATTTGCTAGTTACTCATTTCAAAGTGCCTCTCAGCGCTAATGAAAATAAAATCTCAAGTGCTTTATAAAAGAAATGGGGTTGGCTGAAATGACTAAAACTAAATTTTATTTATGTTAAGATGTTTTCTCTTCATTTAGTAACTAAATTGTTAATTTAGGAAGCAGTAGTTACATGTTTGTATCTCCTGTATCAGTCATGTCATCAAAAAAAATCAAAGCCAAACAAACAAAAACCCCAACTATTAAAGTAAATATTATTGGACTGGTTACTCTTTACTTATTGACACTAGATACTTAATAATACCAGGATGCCAGAAAGTGATATATTTAACCTTTCTGTCCCATCTCTCAGTTCTTTAACTGTATGGCACACTGTGAGTATTTATGCTTAATCTCTTTTTTCCTCATCCATTTATTTGTTTTCCTGCCAGTTTGTGCTCCTAGCCTGAACTAAATTAAAAAACTACTTTCAACTGATTCAGAGCTATTTAAACTTATTACTCCTTCAAGGATATTTTTACTCGAAGGACTTCAGGAGCTAAATTGCTAAGTTAAAATCAAAGTAATGACCCCAAGCTGAGATAACTGAGTTGCAGTGTAAATTCATATAAATAAAATTGGACAGAGAAGCATTTCCTGCTGAAAGATAGTGTCTGGATTTAATATTCTACTGGCACTAAGCATGCCTCATGGTTCTAAACAGCCCATCACTTGCATTAAGACTATCACAAAGTGAATGAATACCAAACAAACCCAATCAGAACTTTGCCCTCAAAGCTGCTAAGGCCTCAAATTTCCTAATATTTCCAGACCACTTGAGTGACTGGCTCACAAAACATAGGGATAATTAAAGTGACACAAAACAACTGCCCTGTTTAAATCCTAGGGGCAGTTTGTCTAACCTTCTGATCCCAGGGGAAGCCACAGCCACTCAAACACCTGCCTGTGGTCGCTATCCTTCACAAAGTACATTTCCCAATATATGAGACCATCTATCACATGCACTAACATGGATCCACATTTTACTCTCATTTATGACATCCAGAAAATGCAAATTTTACATTTGCAAATGTAAAACCTTTTTTTTTTTTTGTGGTTGGATGCTCCATCAGCATCATCTACCTGTAAGAAACCAAATGTTCTAACCAAGTCAAAACACTTGATACTTCTTGTGAAATGTCTTAAGGACAGAGAAAAAAAACCAGCTCCAATACTTGTAGAAAGAGAATATGCAAGTACTTTTCCCTTAATAAAAAAAAGCCAAAATCAAACAAACCCAGCACCAATTCTCTTTTGCACATTTTTCCTGAAAATAATTTACATTTTGATTATTCCAGTGTCATAATCTCTAACTCCTTTCAACTTAGGAACAACTGAAAAGAGCTTCCTTGGGAGTTTCTGTCATTTTGAAAAAAAGGCCACTCATCAAAGATCTTCTCATCTGAGAAATGTTCTGGCAAGACTATATTGTTCATGTCCCAAGCACTAATAACATTTGCATGTGGTCATGTTTCATTCTAAAAATCAGTTCTTTCATTTATAGGTAGCTTTCTGAAACTCTGAAATGACTTGGCAATCTCTGGAACAATTTCAAAGGGTCACTTGATTTTTCTCTCATAGCACATTCACAATATTAACCACACTTAGCATAACAGCATCAGGGCCCAGTTTTATTATTTCTCTGTGGGATCTAGGGCTTCCATTTTCATTCTCAGAGTTCAATCTCAGTTTTCAAACACTGCTCCTGCCAAAGGACAGAACAGTGCTTACCTTTTCTACCCCTTTTTTTTCCTCCTCTCAAGCTATATATTCATACGAATGTCAAGTGCTGACTGAGAACACATTCCATGATGATACCTATTTTCAGTTAAAATACATAGTTTTGGATTCAACTCCTGGCCTTTTTAGTCAAAGTTATTTAGGTGGATTCAATTAAACATGTGATTAGAAATAATAACTCACAAGCAATGAATTCAAAAAGGTTAGATCTTTGCCAAACTGTGCAAGTATGGCAAACTGCTTTTTCTACTCTTCAACTTCCAAAGAAGATACTAAAAGCTTCCCTCAACAGACCTGACTTTTGGACCTTAAACACTGCACAATGATGAGGAAATTCCCAATTCCATGAAGGCAACTAATACATGTGTGGCTTCCCTTCATTGGATTACTCCTATTAAACAACATTATTGAGGTAGCCATGAACAGAAACAAAAAATTAGGAGAGACTTTCAGATACTTTTTTGAAGGTGAAACAAGGCAGACAATTTTTTGTTTTGAAGTAAAAATTTACCAGTAATGGCACAAAATAAAATAAATGTATATTAATGACATTAATGATATCTTAGTTTATCTTCAGTTACCCTCTTTCAGAATGGACTGCAAAATACAATTGTCAAAAATGGCAGAGCAGAACTTCAGAAAATTGCATCTCCAAGAAAGAAAGAATGCAGCTCATTCTTCTCCTTAGGTTCTCTCTCTACAAAACAAAAGGTCAAAAATTGATTTTTCTTTCCACTTAACTAAATTAAAAGCTGAATTCCAGTGTCTAGTCAGCAAGATATTCTGGTATTACTCCATTTGGTTTATATCAACAGCCTCCAAAGAATTTCCCACCTTTAGAAAAACCGACCACATTTGGATCAGCCTTAACAGATCTCCATTTTCCCCCATCCCCTTTACCAACCATTTCCCACTCTTTTACTGATACCAGAACACAAACATGGATTTCAAAATCATTATTTGGCTGCAGCACTCAAGAATTGTGAAGATCCAGGCTTCGATGTCAGTTTTTACAGCTGAGATTCCTGTCTGAGGGAAGTTCAAGTGACTTGCAACAGCTTACTCAGCTATTCATCAGTACATCTGGAGGTGCTCACACTTTGAGGGTGTTACTAACCTGCCAGCAATCCAAATATAATGACCCAAAAATACTTCTAAATACTGTCCTTTCTGAGGTTTCCTCAGGTGCACATGAAGTTTCCAGAGAAAACTTGCCATACAGTCCTTCTCCCCCTGCTATTCTGCGTCAGCAGCAGCTATGCCTATTGTCTCAGGCTGACAGCCCAAGGAAGCAAATCTCAGACTGTAAACACCGAAATCTATCTGAAATACATCTCACACCTCAGTGTCAAAACTTAGGATGAACACTGGATACAAGGAAAGATTCGCCTTCACCTAGTAAAAAAACTACTTAAAAGGCAAAACTGCAGCATTTTGCTGCATTTCCCTTATAAAGTGAAAATAAAATGCCACACAACTGCTCTGAAAAATTACAATAATCTTTTCAGAAGACTATCCTTTAAATACCCTTAATATATATAAAAATATCCTTATATCTTTTAATATTCAGAAGACTATCCTTCAGAAAACTATCCTTTAAATCAGAGATGGGACTGAAAAATATCTAGATCAACTCAAAGAGGATGGACCATATATGGAATATCTTTCCAATCAGGATTTTTATAGTAAATTGCATTACTTTTTTTCCCTTAGGCTCTTCCCTTTTCTTGTGCAAAAATTATTAAGGGAGTCTATGTTCTTGTTTAGCACATAATCTATAATGGCTTAAAAAATGTTTCTGAGGACAAGAGTCAGAAAATTCTTGAATATAATTATGAATATACGTAAAGGTAACTAGTGTAATTTAATAACCCAATTTCTGTTGTAAGACTCCACTAAAAATTCTGTCACATAATCTATGTTCAGTGAAACATTTACCTCCCATATAATTTTTTATAGGAGCTTTCCTCTGTTTGCAATTTTTATTGTCTTCACATAGATAGGATCATCATCATAAATTAAACTTACATCTAGAAATAGCACCCCAATTTTAATATTCATCCAATAAAAAAAATTGTTAACAATTCTCCAGCTCTCACTTTTTATGACATATAACATTTTCCCACAAATTCCCACCGTCCTACAAAAGGAATAAAAATATTTTTCGAAGTCCTCACAGGCACACTGGGCTCTTTTCAAAAGCACTTAACCATAGCAGTTTTTCCCCTCCTCAAAATCTCAGTCATGCAAAACTACAGAGCTATCACTAGTTTTGATAGAGAAATAATAAGCAAAATATTTTTTTAAAAACCAACTTATTTAAAATATATGTAGGAAAGCAATTATTACTCCTTAAGTGAGCTGTTCATATACCTCACCATCAGTACCATATTTAGTTCTAATATATTACCCTCAGCTTTCACATTTATTAAAGCAATTGCAATGAAAGACTATTTTTAGGGGATATAGGGAGGACAACATGACATGTTCAAGATAAAAAGTAATCTAAGCAGCCAGATTTCTTTATCTAAAACTCAACTGAAATCCAAGAATATAAGAAGGAGAACAATTCATCCTAGAGCTTGACAGCTATTTTATACAAATTTGGAAAATAATCAGATGAAAGAAATGGAATTATTTCATCTGCTGCCAAAGCTGTCTCTTTTACAGATTTAAAAAAAAAAAAATTGTTTCAAAAATTGCTTTTTCCCCTCAGTTATACACACAAAGTAAATAAAAATTTGGGCCCCCAGAATCAATATGCCTGTGAAAATATTCCTTTCTCCCTTAAAAAAAGTATCAGTTAAGGCAAAGAATAATGGCTACTTCATTACACAAATTATTTTCATAGCCAAGACTTTAATTAATCTTGCTTAGTTATGGTCTTCTTTTAGAACAAATATTCAATAATATTTGAGAATAAAGTATTATCTGACTTCCTTCTGTAAGTGAAAAGGTATTTTTATCTGATTTAATTACCACATCATATTTTAATTCCCATATTCCCATTTGTTGTCTGTGAGTTATTAAATATACACACCTTTATGCTCATTTCTTATGAGAAATACAAAAAAGAAAAAGAAATCAAAACACTGAAAAGCAGTTAACCTTAATGCAGAAGTAAGAATCATCCTCATATGGAGGACATACCTTGTCACACCATTTGTGTGCCTGCTGTTTGGGGGCGGGTGGAGAAAGATTGATGTTGAGTAAATCATTTGATATGTATGTCAATGTGTTCCTTTTACTAATCTTTATTGGTAATTTACAACTGCACAACATTTGTAAATTTAATAGCTCATCAAAGCATTTGAGTGGAGTCAGTCCTGAGTATTCATTAAGTGAAATTAAACATAACCTTCCATAAAGAACTATGAGTAAGTGGGCAAGCCTGCAACCGGCTACCACTACAACAATTTATAGCTGCATTCCTGCCTTATTACTTCCAAAGACATTACAAGAAACCAGTTGGCAGCTACAAAAAATACTTAGTTCATGTTATAAACAACTCTGGCAGAAAAATCTTTTATGTCCCTGAAGGATGCACTAGTTCTTCCTTCTCCAGTGGAAAAAGACAAGCTAAATACAGAAATACATGAAATACACCACCTCTCTTAATCTGCAGGATAATATTCCTTGCATGTTTTTCTCCCCAGCTATTTATGTTCTTTCCACAAGCACAAGTCATAAATAAGGCCACTAAGAATTCAGGTAAATGCCATGAAACTATCCCGACCATTCAGATTCAAAATTCCCTAGAAACAGTCAACACACTTTAATAAACATGTCCTCCACCTAAAGACATCTCTGTCTCCAAAAAATTAAGCAAAGAACTATACTGCAGGACACAAAAAGAAAAAAAACCACCATGAAAGTAAAAGAGGAAAACTACATGTGAAGGTAACTATTCACATCTTTGACATAAATTTTGGAGTTACCTACTATAATTTTTAAAGCAGCCAAGAAGGCAACTGTCAGCTTTTGAAATTCAGCCTTTCCCTAGAAATAGTTGTCTCAATTTTTTTTTTTTTTTTAACTTAGAAGGCACAAGAAGAAAGTAAAAACAAGATTAAATTTTGCTATGAAGATGTCTTGAGATTTACACCTGAGAGTGGATTATACCGAGCAGCATGGAAGATAGTATACGAAAAATTCATAGAAGAGATCTAAAACAACAAAACAACCCTAAGGATTAAAATTTAAAAGTATGTTTAGATTTATTTAATGAGAGCAAAGTATGTTTTTTGAAGCCTCTACCTCCTGCACAGTGAACTGAATAACTGCAGGAATGGCACGGAAATTCTGGTTTAATTTCTTATTTGGGTGCCAGCATGGTCCTCACTCTGGAGTGACAGTGTGCAGAGAGCAAGCCCTGTGTTCACAACAGGATTTGATGCTTGAGTGAGCCCGAGTAGTTGGAATGGAATGGCAGTCAGGAGGTGGAGACACCATCTTAGAAGCAAAACTCTTGGTCCCTCCTGACTCACCGTGATAGATGAGTGGCTTGGACACCCTGCACAGACCCCTGTGGGCACAGCACTGTAAGGTCTTTTGGTTTATGTATAGTATGTGTTATTGTCTTGTTGTTACTGCTCCAGATAGACTGGAATGAGTTGAGCTGGAGGCCACAGAGACCATCATGACTACAGCACATTCCCTGTACTACACACCTCTTGAAGTCCCTTCCAACCTGTCCTGAGATCCATCAGGCAACTGTCACACTTTTGGCAGACAGCTCATTAGCCATGTCCCAGGCTGAACTCTGACAAGCCACTCCAAAGCACACCTCTCTCCCCAAACCAAAAATGGCAGATTTCAAAACATACCCTACTAGTAAATATTGGCTACTATTTGCCAAGCAGTAAACATGGTCAGTGACCTGCCACTTAGACATACAAGTGGTGTGATGGGATCCACCCATGGGTCCCAGGAAGCCATCACCAAGCCACTTCCCATCATTTATTAGCATCCTGGTAGGTAGGTCCCAGTTCACCTGAGGCTGGCAAATACAGCATCCATCTGAGAGGGTCAGGATCCAGGGAACTGCAAGACTGTCAGTCTGATGTTGGTGCTGGGAAAGGTCACGGAGCAGATGCCCTGAGTGCCGTCACACAGCGCAGACAGCACAACCAGGAGATCAGCCTCAGCCAGCATAGTTTTAGGAAAGATAGGTACTGCTCAGCTAAGCTGGTCTCCTCTATGAAAAGGTGACCTGCTCAGTGGGTGAGGCTGGCTATGGATTCTGCCTGACTAAACCTTTAATAAAGCCTTTGACACCATTTTCCCCAGCATTATGCTGGAGAAACTGGCTGTTCGTGGCTTGTCCACGCCCAGACAGTGGAGGTGAATGGAGTCACATCCAGTTGGTGTCTGGGCACCACGGGGGTTCCCCAGAACCCAGGGCTGAGTCCTGGCTTATATCTTTGTATCTTTGTCTATCAACAATCTGGACAAGGCCATCAAGTATACCCACAGTCAAATGGCACCAAATTGAGCTGGAGTGTACCTCTGCCCAAGGCAAGAAGGCCCTGCAGAGGGTTTTGAACAGGCTGGATCCATGGGCCAAGGAGAATGGAATGAGTTTCAACAAGGGCAGGTGCCAAGTCCTGTCCTTGGGGCACAACAAATCCTGCTGCGCCACGTGCTGGGGCAGAGTCTGGGGAGCTACATGGAGAAAAAGGACCTGGGGGTTCTGGCAGACAGCAGCTGAACGTGAGCCAGCTGTGCCCAGGTGGCCAAGAAGGCCAAGGGCACCTGGCTCAGATAGCAACAGTGGGGCAGCAGGAGCAGGGCAGTGACCGTCCCCCTGTGCTGGACACCAGTGAGGCCACACCTGGAATTCTGTGTCAGGTTCTGGGCCCCTCACTACAAGAAGGACATTGAGGGGCTGGAGTGTGTCCAGAGAAGGGCAGCAGGGCTGGGGAAGGGTCTGGAGCACAAGTCTGATGAGGAGCAGCTGAGGGAGCTGGGGGAGCCCAAACTGGAGAAAAGGAGGCTTGGGCTGACTCTATTGCTCTCTACAAATGCCTATAAGGGGGGTGTAGTGAGAAGGGGTTAAGGCTCTTCTTACTGTCAAAAAGTGACATGTAGATCCTTTAACTCTACAATTAACAGTTTAATTTTGGATCAATAAGTTATGTAATTCTACAAGACAGATTCCCTATAACTTAATGCTAATTAACAATTACAGTGAAGTATTATAAGATCGGAGCCTTATTCTTACAGTCTAACAAGGACCAATTTGATAATACAGAGCACATTTTTGTTTCTGGAGGAGTAGAAAGAAAACTCTTTAACTTCCCATCCATACATATTTATAGCTAAATATATAGCTATCTTAAAAAGAGACATTAGATATGTACAAATTTATTTTAAAATATGGTCTATTATTTTTAAAATAAATTTGTACATATCTAATGTATCTAAAAAACAAAAAGTTTCTTAGAAGTAGAGAGTAACTCAAAAACAGGACCATAAACCTTGAAACACTGTAATCCTACGACATAAACAATACATTAAGAAACCTACATATATTAGTAGTATATATCTGAAGATACTTCACAGATTGATATATCACATTTTAAAAACTTTTAACTGAATACCCAGCTTCTCAAATTGCAACTACTTACACCTGCTGACTCACTAAGGGGTAAAAGTAACCACACTATGAGTTAACAAAGCAGACTATGTATCTGGATTTTAAAGTGCTGGCACATGAGAACGTTCCTGGTACAGCCTTTAATACTGAGTTTCTCACCATCGCCATTACACTCCTTCATCTGGGGTATGAATTTCTGTCACTGCTAAATCCTTTTCTTCCACAAAGTCTTTTCTTCTATGTTCTTTTTCAAAGCCAAAGGTAGGTTGGAGTCTTGATTTAGAGACTAATATTCATATATTTGTAGTATAGAAAGAATATTAAAAAAGTGAGTTTGTACAAACATTATAATTTATCTACACAAAATGAGATGAACATAAAAATGGTATGTAATGATCTGAAAACACTAATTTTATTCTGGGATACCAAAATAATTGCCAGTGAGAAGATAACTTCGATGAAATAAAATTCTTCAAAATATTTCCTAACTGAAAAAACGTACATCTTGTATCTTTACTGCTCTTGTTCAACACAGTGCCAAGCAAAAACATTGTATGAGGAGCTTTCTCCCTCAGTGTCTAATTATTTTTTGCTCTGTTTTTGCCTCCCTAATCTTATGACACAAGCCTTTGCTATAGTCATTATTTTCAACAGGACACAGGTTCTCTTCGTTAAAGCGTATTAGGGTATTTTATAGCCCCATCAACAGAGAAGCTGCAAGGATTTGTGCTACTTCATTAAATTTTACAAGGCAGTGTTTCCTACATGAAATATAATTTTGTACTTTTTTGGTTGTTTTTATTGTCGTATTGTTGTAACAATGCTTACAACTTTTCCTTTTTTTTTGTTTTTGTTTGTTTCTTGCTGTTTGTTTGGGCTTTTCTGGCAGAATTAATATAAGAAATACTAACAAGACAAGGTTATTAAAGCTTAGGAATGAAAATATTTGGGATCTCTGCACAATTCTTAACAGCAAATGGGGATGAAACATTTATTTTCTCTACTTAGAAAAAAGGGGAGTCATTAGACAACTTATCACTTGATGAATTGTCACAGAGTGACAACATTACATCAATGGAGTAACATTAGCACTACCCCTGTGTATCAAGATGATACAAGCCGAGGTTAAATAGTGGTCATTTACAGCATGCACAAAAGAAAGTATAAAGTTCTACTTAGTATAAAAATACATAATTCATTCAAGTGCATCCAGACACTGTGTTTATGTCAGGGGCTCCAACTATTAGAAGTGCAACAATTTCTGTCAAAATACAAGCAAGGTACACAAAAGTGTCATTATTTCAGCCATGTATCCCTTGTCACAATATGTCCATTTCAGCTACACCAGTACTGTTTACACAGGCTGCAGCCCTTGTTTTCACAAGAGTGAAAGTCCTACTCATTAGCACTATTCATTGCCAGTTACACAAGAGGTCTACTTGCAACTAAACCACGTGGCTAAGCCCTACTTGCCTCAAAGACAAATAGCGTTACCAAAAAAAAAAATTTAAAAAAAAATCTATATATATATTTATAGATATATAAATCAGTGTACCTAGACATCAATAATATAAACCAAAGCAACTTGCAACTAACAAAGCAACTAACTTTTTGCTACAACCATTTTGTTTCTTTCTGTAGCGAAATATCCTTTTTTATATTCTAATGATAATTACCAGGAAATGCTGAGGGGTTTGGTGATTAAGACATTGATTTAAATAAATTAGCAACAGAACTGATGCTCTTCCAAAGTAATTTGAACTTTTACAGATGTTGTTAGATACAGACCAAAGCCCAAACCAGCAATCATTATTGTTTAATATGCAGGTTATTTTTTATAATCATTCTTCCTCTGTTACATCATGGTGTGTTACCATACACTACATACATGTACCATGTTGGAGGATCAGAAAAATAAAAGTACTGACTTAATATTGAAAAAGCCCAATGAAGGGAGGGGACAGAAAAGAACCTTTAAAATTAATTCATATTTGTAAATCACATACATTCTTTAAAAAGCATTTCAAAAATTTATGAAAAAAAGAGATATTAAGTTGCTTTATAAATTAGCTGAAGTTTTGGATATGACTTAATTGATATTTTCAAATAATGGGGTGTATCTTGTAATGTAGTGGCATCCAACATAGTCTTAATATTACTAAAGTCATTACAAAACAGGGCAGTCTTTAGATTATTTTTGTTTGTGAGAGATTCCTGTGTACGCTAAGTGGTCAGAATTTCCAAAGGTCTGCAGGCTTTATAAAATACGCCTGGCTGTGAAACTGTCTATTTTAGAATAAACTCATTCTAATCTGAACTAGAATGACTAGGGCAATACAGCCCTTTTGTCATCCACTGATACCTGCCATTGCATACCATCCAAAATCATGCAGGATTCGCAGTAAACACCTCCTTTTGGGGCATACAGAATTGCAACTCCTCTGAAAGATGTAGACATGATTTGTGAAAAACTACAAAAGCGTCCTAGCCCTTGCTGGTCACACCGCTCAACTGAAGAAATCCTTTCCCCCTCAAATGCCAGATCACACTCCTGATGTGAAGCCTGGTCCAACCCTATTCCCCTGCCGTCTCCAGGTGGCCGTGTGGGTCCAGGCAGCTGAGCCAGCTGGAGCTGCCTTGCTCAACTTTCGCATCACGTTACTTCCGCTTTTCTAACTTTTCCACTACTGAGCACCATCAATTATGCACTAGAATAACAGAGCCTTGGCTCAGCAATGTAACATAAAGGCCGATTATGAGTGTAAATAATTTAAACACCTGTGTGCCATGTTTCTTTTAGCAGTGATATGTGGCTGGTGGATGAGATGCATTTGTAGGGAAGGCTCAGACTTTTAATGTACTGACAACTCCCCCATTCACATGATGGGGAGGGTCATTTGCAGTCCTGCTGTTGGTCTAACAACAGAGTTAAAAAACAGAGGTTTTTAACTAGAAAGAGAAGCATTGAGAGTCATACACATGAGAAGATGCAAGTTTCAAAGTCTACAGTTCAGAGAAACTGGTAAACTCTGTAGACCCCTTCCCCTCTAACTCATTCATAGGAAAGGCTAAGAATAGGTTTTCAGAGGGAGAATGCACTGTTAATGTTATAAAAGGGTGTGATCAGCTTTAGGCTACTTAAGAGAGAAAGAGAAAACTGCCTTTTTAAGGAACAGCACGTTAGAAAAATTGGGTTTCTACTATAAACTATACAAAGTTCATTTCCTCTGCTAGGCCATTCAGTGCACTGGTGGTGTCACTTGGACAACTGATACCAAATTTTACAAATTCTATTCCTAAGAGTTTAATTTTGCTCCTAGTATGCAACTCAGTGTGATCTCACAGCAGCCAAAGATCATGCACCTGATACTTTCTACAAAATGTGTAAGTAAAGGCCAAGAGAGGGACCTCCTCAGATAAAAATGGCTAAGGTACAAGTTTGCAATATCTGGATTTAAGTATATTCCAAGTTTTCTGTAATATCCTTTGAATGATTCAGCATTTCTATCACCAGCCATCAGAGTAACAAGACGTGGGACAGCTCTAACATATGCTATTTTAAAATAACCAGGGAACTGTTAAAAAAACCTTGCAGTTGAGAGACATAGTTTTAGATTATTTTTATTTTTTTTAAATCCACTAATACAATTTGACACTGTAATGTAGGATACATGGAATATTTCAGCTTGAAAAATATAGTCCACACTCCAGTTAAATGAGTTTTGAACCAACAGCACAAATAATAACACAGTTCATAGTTTTGTATCTGAGTTGCAGACCATGCTACACAGAAAAGCTCCAACATAAAGGGGGTGGGGATAGCCAAGGGGATAAAATGAAGAAATATGAAACTATTATGTGTAAAACTCAAATGCACAATCTCTCAAACTGTGGTTGGAAAGCTGTGTTGGGATTTGACCATGACAATTGAAAGAAAAAGGTGAAGGGGGGCAGAGGGTGTTGTTGCTTAAAACAGCACACTTTAATAGCATCCATATGATTTAGCAAATCAATGTGGCCAAAGTCAATAAATAATCATGCAGCTATTTTCTGAAACAATTTCATTACTTGCTTTGAGCTAACGATTGGTAATTGAGGAAAAGTGTTTTCATATTTCCTCCTATTGGATGTATTTTTGCTAAGTTCCTTTCAAATAAAGAGTGGATTTGCACCTTTATTGTCATATGAATATTTCAAAGCAAAGTCTTTGGAAGGTGACTAGGTTCTTACTGCATATTTTTTCCAGTATTGATCGATGACAAATAGCCCTGTTTAACTCCTTGTGCACCTCCTTCTCTAAGAGCCAGCACATTCAATTTTGTAACAGACAAGAAAGGCTCACCAGACTGCATAAGAACTGCTAAATTCCTCTGCAGTGAATACTATATGCATGAAATTGTTGTTGTCTCACTGCCAGACAACTTGGAAATCTCCTTCATCAAAAAATGTGCAAATGGTATCAAGTATAATGTCTATTTATTTACTGTTTACTCAGGAGTTTTATTTTATGCTGACTCGTTTGCAGCACACAGTCTTCACAGAGCAGTTCTTTGCAGCCAGGCATTTTATGTGCCATAATGAGGGGCATTTTACAGAAAGAGTAATTATCATGAATTTTAGGGCTTAGGTAGCTGACAGCCTCATAGTGGGAGACTTCCCTGCACTTAAGACCAAGTTTCTCATTAAGTAATATAGATACATTGCAGTTTGGTTCCACACAGGCAGGCTGACAGATAAGGCTAAACTTGTAAAGCCAGTCATCCATGGGATGGAAGGTCTCAGCAGTGAGCCAAGATCTAAGATAATTTTAATAAAGAAGGATTGCCATGGACAACATCCCTCTATAAGACAACTACCAGTTGTGTCATATTAGACAGTATTAAGAACGTTACTCAACACTTTAGAAATCCTTCTCTGGCCATCTCCCTACATACATAATGACAGTATACTATTATGTAACTTTTATGTATTTACAAAAAATGAGAAATAAAGATGCATGACACACTTGACCCCTTGTATTTTAACCACAGTATCCTGAAGTATTTTACTTTCCCAAGTAGACTCTATCATTTATCACTGTCCTTCCCAACTGTAATTAATCTGCTCTATTGATGAAAATGAGAGCAGTACATCCACACCCTGTCATTTGCAGGAACACGTCTTGCAGGTTCCACTGTTTCAGGAATGTTAGACTGGGAAAGTTCATTACAATAATCGATGTTTATTGTGTTTATTAAATAGTTTTAGAAGCCACAGTCAGCAGAAGGATTAACAAGGACATTTGGTCCAGAGACACTTAGAAAAATAATTAAAGCAGCCACTCAAAACAATGTAGGTGGAGTGCCCCACTGCGTGGGAGGGAAATACAGCCATGAGCAAATCTCCCAAATTCAGGAACCTTTACATACCTCTCACTCACTGCTCCCCACTTCTATGTGCGTGCGAAAGTTTGCCTGCCCTACTCATCTGTGAGATCACAAACAGCCTTTAATATTTCATTCTGCACAAAGCACAGAGCGTGCTCAAATTCAATACAAGGAAATGCTTTATCTCTTCCTTCACAGACTAATAATCCGACAAAACCAGAAGCACCAGGGAGTCATGGCAAGTTGTGAGGAAATGACGTGAAGACACTTCTGAACAATTTTATTCCTGTTTACTGTTTGAGACACTTGGGAGCGAATAAACACCAATTAAGTGCATCTTGTTCAATGATGCATAAAACCAGACCCAACATCAAGGACTCAACTGGTTACCAGAGTATTTTACCTGGAATAATTATTTGAAACATTTCCCCCCCCCCCAACCTTTTTATGTGGCATTAAAAATTTCTTCCCTCATTTTTTGCATGAGAAAATAGGTTTAATTCATAAAATGGAAAAAACTGCTAATTTAACAAATCTACACCATCAATCAAATGGGAAACTATATCTATAGAATGCTTTAAAAAGGATTCCTATTAACTGCTGAATTTCACTGTATTTTTAGGATTGCCTTAATTTTTCCACATACTGCAACTAACACTATCATCTCATTTCCTAATGACATCTAAAAATAATATTGTCCATTTACAGTGTATCAGATTGTGTTTCAGGACAGCTCTTTGAACAGTATGGTGTGGATGTGTTCATGGAGACATTTAGGTAGCAACACCCTTCTCCCTTAATAGAAACCTAAAAATCCAAACATCATTAAAGACATGAGACAGAAGTCCAAAATTTTAGAAGTTCTTAAGTGAAATTATTTGCTATTTTATTGCTTACAGAATGTGATCCTGTAGTTAATCAAACAACAGTTGAAGGAAATATGTGTTAATAAAATAATTTCTGTTTAACTATTGCTTCCACTAGGAAGGCATTCAAAATCACTTTAGTGAGTACATAAAAAGTACCTAAAAATTAGGGTAATAGCCTATCAAGCAATTTTTTGCTGGTCTTATTTCATCCAGCTGATCTAAGATAATTAGAAGTATTTTCACAATTATTTCTGCAGCTATTCAGGAATTCAAAACACACAGAAAGACAGTAAATGTTGACAAATTAAAAGAAAATTATTTTCTTTATACACCTGCCTTTATAATAACAGGATCCAGGAATTACTTCACAGTATATATTATTAAAAAGAAAAAAGCAGAAATTCTAATTAAGGGTTACACATTTTTTAAAACATATACTGGAGAGAATCCATTCAGACTGTAGGAGCCCTTAGCTAAATGCTCATGACATTTAGAAAAGCACTATAATGCTGTCTGTGACTCTATCAGACCTGGCAGCAGTAGACACTGTCAGGTAAATTACTGCACATACATTGTCTGCTGACACTAAAATAAAAAAAATGTGAAAAGGCTAAAATCAGACACGTCATGCTGGAAAACAGAGAAAAGAGAGCAAAAGTATTCCAGTGTATGTGCTTTTTATATGTTACAAATAAACCTTCTTCTATGGTATCTGTTTTTCAGGCCCTATCTGGACATGTATCTCTAGCAGGGGTTGCTATTAACTAAGAATCGTGATAGAAGATAGTGGGTGAGAAATTAACCTCTTAATGGCATTAAAAATTAGACCTATCCTAGTACTGGGGGGGGAGAAAGAGACCCAAAAAAAAAAACCAAAAAAAACCTGGCAAAACCTTGAAGGTTGAGAAGTAAATCCAGATGTTGGAACATCCCAGATGTTGAGCATGATCTACAGAACAATCATATATCTTGTATAGGCAGTATCACACAGGAGCTTAAATATTTATTTTGATCAATATTTGGATCTTGCAGCAATGCTCAGAGGTGATGAGATGCACATGGCATTTAAAAGTGCAAAAGTCCTCCTGAAAATCCACCATTCCTGACATAAATCACACATAGAAGAAACCTGAAATATTTTTAAATTTTCCAAAATTTTGTATTCATCCAAAATGATAATTAAAACTAGGAGCCCAATAAGCAGTTACAACATTACATTTACACACAGAAACACAGTACCATTATTGTAAATAGTTCTGCAGCCTGTAAAAAGGAAATAGTGTAAATACTAAATATTGTATACAGTTCAGTTTCAGCCTGATTAATCTAAATGGTTTAAGCCTGATTCAGCATGACATTCTTAGTCCAGTCTTCTATTCACCCAATATTATGACAACCAGTGAATCACACTATTGTCCTTTAAGAGCACAATTTATATTATCTGTATCATTGCACATGTATTTATGATCAAAATAAGAACCTAGATGTTCCAGCACGAAACTACACATCCTGCAACCATAGCTGAAGTGTCACAAGATATACACAAAACTTGAAGTACTGTTTATATATACACAAGAAATCTTTGGCTGAGGTTGTCCAGTCTTATCAATTCAAACTGAACCTAAGAATCAAGTACCAATGTTAAATAAATTGTTCTAATTTATAATGCTGTCTCTCATGAAATTTGAATTTGAAGACTGAAAAGAAACTATGTAAAAAGCTATTATTTCCTAAAACTGCAAAAAATTTACTCACCTTATCCACTTCCATGATTATCCCAATTATTTCAATGAGCTGAAATGTCATCCTGCATTACTATTTCTGTCTCAACTGCAGACATACCCCTTAACACAACTACTCTACTTAAGAAGTCTTGAATATTCAGAGGAAGGAGGAAGAGTTCAAAAGTGTTAAAACAAACAGGAGGACCTGACTGTGTGCCCTAGTCATGGCCACACTTTCTAAAGTAAGAAAGTATCATCCTGCTTTAATTTCATGTAACTCTTTGAAACAAACAATTTATGAAGCAGAGTTGTTTGTATACACATTATCAACAAAATTTTACCACCAATTCATATATATTATTTTTCTGAGAGGCCAGTCAAATACTCTTTTTAAAGTCTGATTTGCAGTTTCAGCCATTCCACAAATTAACTTGCTACATTTTACTGGGATATGGGAGAAGAATCCTCAAGATCAATTACTACAGAATTAGTCCCATTCATCCAAACTATTCAGCCATAAGACAGTCCTACTACATGCTTTTTATTTAAGGCAATTTCTTTCTTTTATTACATGATGCATTTTATTTTCTTATTAAATGTGAACTAAGTGAATGAAGCATTCATTGAGTCAAAAGCAAATGGGCAGCAATCGAGCTCCGTATCACAAATATTAATTTTAATGTGAAGAGGCACAAATTGTTTTTTCTGACATCAGGGGGTCTAAAGATTAAAAAATTAATGTCTGTCCATCCAGACAGGGAACAGCTGTTCACCTAATAAGACACATTTTCCACTTTTTGCACAGGACTGCAAGACCCAAAAGCTATGGCTATATTTAAATCAATTTTGCAAGTACTTAAGTCACTAAGGAGGTGTCCTTGCAAAAAAACAACTTCAAACTTTCTCTCCTAAGTTGTGCCCTTCCCTTATTTCAGTGGTTAAAATTTTGTCCAAGGAAGAAGTCTGTTGAGAAGCCCACCAATTAATTTCCATGTGCCTCATCTAGAAGCCATACCATACGGCAGGTAAAAGCAAACCTAAATGACCAATTCCTTTCAGCTAAATAGTTGCCTTCTGTTAACCAGTTGTATTTTTCAGCCCCACATATCCACAGCTACCAACTACTTTTGCCTGCAACTTTTATCCTCTGTTCCCAGTACTAAAACAAGAAGAGATCTTGTTCTAGTCGTTTCCAAGTTATTTCTTCCTATGAGGGCAGCTAAAGAAATACTCCTCATAATCAGGAGTATTGTATTTTTAAATGACAAAGACCAGCTGCCTTACAGTGAATAGGGATATGTAACCTCAAATTGCAGTTCTTAAGAGGGCACAGTTTAAATCCAGTTATGTATAAGAGGATGAGCAAACTTAGCTTTGATTAGATGCAAAGTGATAGAACTCCCTTATTCACTTCCTTTTCTCCTTCTCCCCACTTCTCAACTTAGCCAAGAGAGAAAAGAAAGGGGGGGTGGGGAAGAAGGAAAAAAATAGGGAAAAAAAAGGCCCACACGCTCTCTTTGCTCCACTGATCTGTTGTTCAGGGAAGCTATCTGCCCATACACAGCCCCTTAGCCATCTGGGCCATGAAGAGCCCTCAATCCCAGCCCTGAATGGTAATTGTCTCAGAGAGCACCCTCACAGGCATTTCAGGCAGTGGGGCTTATTAAAATCCTGAAGGGCAGTAATCCCTGAATGCCACTAAAAAGATCTCCAGCTGCTACCATTTATGAAGTGGGCTTGACAAGAAAGAGAAAAGGAGAGGGAGCNTAGAAGAGGTAAGCTATCCAAATAGGGCCCCCATCAGAAGAGTCATGTTTTATCAGCTTAGGCTTTCTTGCCGCCGTTCCCAAAGGTATCTCCATCCAAAACTACATTATGTCTTCCTTTTATTTGCTCCTGGCAGGGTGTGGGGGAAACACATCACAAACGTATGCTTACAGAAGATCTAAAATGAGGTAGGAAAAAGAAGGAAAGCAGGCAGGCAGGTGAGGGAGCCAGAAGGAGAACTGAGGTCTGCCTTTTCCCAGCTGGTACGATGAAAATGCCTAGGTGTGAAAGCATTCAAAAATCGTTCTGTCATATGTGTGTATCCCTCCCTCTGTAATTCTGGGAAGGTCTTTTCATCTCATTAGGTCAAGCTGATTAATAAAAATTCAGCAGTTTGCCCATTGCTTCTTCAGAAGTGGTGAAGCAAGTTGAAAGATGCAGGAAGGTTTTTGTGTTTGAGACAATAAGTGGGGTGACTTCTTAAATCCTTCGTTGTCATCCTCCATTAGAAATAAAAAGACACCTTGGCTCAGATTTTTCAAACAAACACTACGTTGCTACACTTCTTTATTTTCTATTAACCTTCTTGAAAAGCTTTAAACCTTCCAAAGAGCGGGGATTTTTGTGTGTGTGTTTTACAATTCACCAAGTAAGTGAAAGCTTTCTCTCATTTCATCAATTTTTTAGACAAGCTTTTGAAAAGGCATTCTTAAACACCTATGTCAAACACAGAGGCTGCGGAAAATGAAGAATATGAACTGGCCAATTACTATATTTTAGTAAGAAAATGGACTCAAAACTGTAGGTGAATGTACAATTTACATATCTTCAAAAACTGCTATAACTTAAATAGGGCTTTAAAAAATATTCTAGCAACCAGAATTTTAAAATTCTGCATTAATAAAGTTGAAAGCCTTTAATTATTTATAATTAATGTAATTCATAATCTAAAGCCCTAAGGATGAAATGACACATCTGTTCACTAGCAGAAATTTATAAATTTTGCTTTTTGAGGCATTATATTTGCAAAATCCATTTCTGAAAATATGTATTTTATCCAAGCATGTCAGAGGTTGATTGCTGAAGTAAAAGATCAGATTGAAAAATCAAACCATTTCTGTTTCCTGATTATTCATAATAGAGCCCATTATAAATTTTAAGTTTCTTTAAACTATTTTATGCACAAGCCTGAAAACATCTTAACAGATACATATAAAACCAGCCCTTCAGAATTTCATAATGTTTTAAAACACTGCAATGTCAGAATACTTTAGAGAGGTGCCTGATCAGACAGGCATTTAAATGCCATGTTCAAAGTATTTAAACAGATACTGGACCAGAATTTCATTACATTTTTTAAAAAATGTGATCAATTAGATTAAATATCATGCATAAGTTTACACATACATGAGTCTGTATCACCTTTTTTATTCTCCATTAAATCAGAGAGTTAGACCAGATATCATGAATCTTATCTACTGAAACTTGCACAGATCATTGTAAAACATGCCAATTTTAATATTCCATGAGGCAGCTTCCAATAACTGCAGCTTTTAGAGAGAATTCTTGTGTCAAATCAGCAAGTATGCCATCTAGCACTTCCTTTTTAAGCATGAATTAGGCTTGTACTGGTAAGAGATTATAAATTACAGTAGAGACTTTCAGGTCCCTGTTAGGTTCATACTTTATTATGCCCTTTTGGTACAATCATTTTAATACGTCACAAAAGGTTAAGTAATTATGCAAAATAAAACATCCATGCTTGTTGTGGGCTCTAGAGAAGCAAATTTTAATGCTTCAAAAAGAACCTTTATTGATGCATCCTAATTTTTCTGGCTGCAAAATCCAAGTTACAATAAACTGTTATGTTAAAAGAGAAACAGGGAAGTAAGGGATACACATGTGAATAATAAGGAAAAATAGAAGGAAAATTACTTAGACATAACAGCTTGGCAATAACTGCTTTTATTTAATCGATTTAACTAACAGAAATATGAAATATACATTCAGGACATATATCCATATCATCAATGTGAGCAAAGAAGCAATTCCAATAATCCTTCCCAAGAACAAGTTAAATGCATTACAGTAAGAATATACACCTGTATATTGTCCAGAATTTCATGTCCTGAAATATATCAATGAAACCCAGTACTGGACTGTCAAGAAATAAAATTATTTTGCCCACTTACAGTACCATTGTTTGCTATTGTTTCTGACTAATCAAGCTAAGTTAAACTTAGTTGCTCTAAACCTCATTTTTACATTTCTCATTAGTTGCAAAAGAAGAAATCAACGCAGAATCTGGTTAAGAAATATAGAAAAACATAAAATTCAATTCCTTTCTGAAGCTCTAACACAGGGGCAAAGACACAGTAACTGTGTTCAGTTAGAAGGTTGTGTACATCTCTGACTCATCTATCCAAAGCAAGGAATTAACTGGGCACAAACCCTGGGCCCTGGGAGAACAGCAATTTACCATTTTTTTGTGATTTCAATTAATTAATTGAATGGCCAAACTTCCATAGGCAACAGGCAGCACCAAGAAAACCCCAGGAAGCTGTTAATGGCTAAGGTGAATTGCAAATCAACACCTGCTCAGATGATGAGGGGATTTCTTCCTTTGCTCTCAAAAAAGATCTTTTCCAGTGTGAAAGATGTGAACTGTTACCAGAGCACGAGGCAATGTAACTCATCCATCTCCAGCCCTCCTGGAGATGGAGGCACTTCTAACAGGTCTTTGTACAAATTTCTACTCTTTGCAAACTCTGACTATAAATAAAACACTCTTGAGAAGATTTTTTGAGAAACAGCACACCTCCCAGCCCCTACAGCATTTTAACTGAGGTACTTTTAAGAAAACCCTGAGAGAATTAGATTTTTAAAAGAATTAAATAAAAATATTGTAATAAATTCATTCAATTTTGTAGTAACACATGTCCATTATAAAATTTTGTTATTACAAAATAGGAAAAGTAAATGTAGAACTCCTAAGAGAAACAGTGGGCATGATTGCTGTATGAAAGAGAGTCTTTTGCAATAATAGGGTGCAGTTACCATTTATCTGACTTATTTGAAATTCAGATAAATATTTACAGAATAATAGAATCAAAAAATTATGAAAAAACCAGATGCAACTCAGTGTGCAATAGTAAGTACCAGTAACTATCTGGTTTTTAAACTGAGTTCTGCTAAGATGGGAAAACAGCTGGTTAGAAGAGTAATGTAAAAAATAACATTGCATTATGGAGCTGTGAGGCAAATGCAGCATTGCAGAGAAAAAAAAAGTAAGACTTGTAAGCTTTCTAGAAAACTCATTGTTACAGTTGAAATTTCAGCTAGAGTAGTGAGGGAACACACTTTTGATTTTTTCTTTTTATCATGAGGCTGAAGAAACATCACATGAGTACATTTGATTGGTCATTCTATTTTAGTAAGTGCCAGTCAATTCACAAATTAATGTCATTGACAATAGTTAATTTGGCAAATACAAAGAAACCATATGTAGTTTTCCAAGTTTAACAATAAACAATTCCAAAATGCAGACATTTTATGCTCTGTCATATACACATGCTTTAAGGTTAAAATAAAGATCTTACAGCTTATGGAACAGAAAATTGTTCTGATTGCTGCAGAATCATTTTCTGAATTTTCCTGACTGTAAAGTATCAATCATAGTATAAAATTTTTGTGGTAGTTGAGGAAGGGAGGCATAAACTCAAATGAGAACAGTACTTTAAAAAAACTAAACAAAACAAACAAATACAAACATACCACACACACACCAAACCCCCCCCCAAAAAAAAAACCAAACAAACAAAAAACAAAAAACAAAACAAAACAAACAAACAAAAAAAAAAAAAAAAAAAAAAAAAAAAAAAAAAAAAAAAAAAAAAAAAAAACAAAAAAACACAAAAAACAACCACAAAAGAAAAGTGGCCCAGACAAGGGCCTTACTTATTTCCTAATACGGGCTGTATTGGAAGTCAACTTTGCACTTGAGGCATACACAAAAATTCTTTTTAATGATGTTTAACTTCCTCAAGTAGGTGGTTGTGATGCAGTGTTTTTCAGTAAAATCTATTTTCCAGCTGTTGCTTTAAAATCCAAGGCAGAACAAAACCTAAGGAATTACTGAAACTAGAAAAGAAGATGTAAATTTGTTAAATGTTTAAAGTACTGATTTCAAAAGAACACAGCTTCACTGCAGAAATAAACAATCATAAAGCTTCCTATTTTATATATAACTACAAATGCCCTCAACCATGCATTTCTGCATTCGAAATAGATACAAGATCCTGAACAGGATCCGACTATAATATAATATTTACACAGCATATATTTACATAGGGTATGCTTCTCATTAGGGGGAAAAAGGAGAAAAATGTTTGCAATGGGGTGACGATACAATACTTCAACCAGATTTTATACCTCAAAGTATTCTAGACACCAAATAAGCCAATCTCTAATAAAATTCTAGTAAACGAAAATTTCAGTCACATTGTTCCAAGGCAGTTTACAATAATGTATCACCTGCCTATTAAAAGTCATCTTTTCTCACTTTGAAATAGTACTGCTCTCGATGAACTTGGAAAATTATGCTTTTGCTAGCTTTAAAGCACTGAACTTCAAGTTTCTCATCAAGAGTATTTTTATATTTTATGAATTCCCATCCTTGTCTCAACCTCTTCTACCCAACCCATGGAGACTGAGTTTCTTCCTGTTACAGTGCTGCTAGATGGTGCAAGCAAAACACAGTGCAGATTCGTTGTTATTAGCACACTGTCAAGCACTTCTCCTTCTTAGATAAAGGACTGGTGCAGTAGCAAGACAATCCTATTCCCATCTGAGGTGAAGTAAACAGAATTTGCTTTTATACAGATCCTTTCATATTCAAAATATCCCAATATGCTTTACAATAATGAGATAGACACACTGTCATTTCTGTAGTCTGAAACACAGAGGGCAAGGCTTTGTCTTGCAAGCTGGAATAAAAGGAGGTCATGGGTCCTTTGAAGTTTCCTTACATCACCTAGACAGAAAGACAAGATGGAATGGAGAACATAACTGAGACAAAACAGAACGGGA
Source organism: Urocynchramus pylzowi (assembly GCA_013397555.1). NCBI lineage: Eukaryota > Metazoa > Chordata > Aves > Passeriformes > Fringillidae > Urocynchramus > Urocynchramus pylzowi. The sequence continues at coordinate 267,461 of VZRH01006496.1, forward strand.
GTACAGGTGACCATTGTGAAATGTGTGAGACATCTCTTTCACTATATTTAAGAAGCACTGATCCAGAAGCAAAAATTAATCAGCAGGGAAAGATTTTTTTTTTTTTTTTTTTAGTCTG
>VZRH01006496.1:267611-283724 GCA_013397555.1 Urocynchramus pylzowi
TTTTAAGACTGGCAGCAGGTACAATGCTAATCCTATTTTTTCTTTGAAGGCTCTTCTTGGGCAGGAAGGGAGGGAGGGAGCTAGGAAGCCTGGCGAGATGAATTCCACTTTCATGACAGGATGTCAGGGATCTATATGCATACAGAGATTCAGTTCAGGTGAATGTAATGTAGTAGGCTGTATAACCCTCACACTCAACATAAGTACTTATCCAATGATAAGGTGAAATATCCTGGCAAACAAGAATTTTAAAGGAACTTAGGTAAAAATTCTTCTAAGGAAAACAGAGAGGAGACAGGAAAGTACACACAGATCAGACAGCCCACACTGCATCTTACAGAAATGGTCCATCACCCACCTGGCACTGGCTGGCAGAAGCTTCTCCAATGAGGATGGAATGGCCAAGGAAAGCACAACAATCTGCAGCCTGTGTTTATTGCCAAGCTGTGTTTCCAAATGAATTAATAAGAAGTGGTAGCTTAATTAAACTACATCCTCTGCATTTTCCCTTTCTTCTGTACAGCCAAGCAATAGCTATGTAGAACAGAACAGCAGTGGTTAAACTCTCCCAAATACATCATCCATCACTGCTTTGATTAGAGCCTCAAACTGTGAGGCAGCAAGAGCTGCCCAATAATCCACCTTTATTGCTTACTTGTTCACAAAGCATTGCAGAGACTTTGGGAGGAACAATCCCTTAAAGGAAGAAGTTTGTACCTCTTCTCCACATCCCACCTAAATGATATGAAAGGTATGTTCATCTAGCACCTTACAAGAAAGAGGATGGTTTTGGACACTCCACCTCTGCAAAACTTTATGCAAGCCACATAAAAGTCTTTGCCCCTTTTCTGTTGTTGGAGGCTTCCCTTCCCTCAGCATTGAGCAGTTACGCCTTCAGCTGTGCTCACTGTTCAATTTCCCCCACTGCCTTTCTTCTTCTCCTAACACTTGCATACTTTAGCCTTGGTTATGGAGTACTGACTAAGAAGGAACAATAGGCCCCTTTCAAGACTTCAGAGTGAGCTTTGAGCAAGGCTCTGCTCAGGGACCCAATCAGTATTTACTGCAGTTTCAAGCCACCATTTCACGGCTTCTTCCAGGCAGAACACACTAGCTGGGAACCCCTAGACCTGCTATTATTCGCACAAGGTGAAATTAAAGGGACAAACAGATTACAAGCAAAAGTATTTTTTTCTTGGAAATATTCATGGTATTTCATGGTCACAGAATGAAAAGGAAAAAAGGAAAAGGGAAGGGGGGCAAGAAAGCTAAAAGGACACCCTACAAGACAACAACTTCTGTTTGAAGAGTAATCAGCCACTTATAATTAGGAAAGTAGCTCTTCCCCTAAAGCTGATTAGTAAAGTTTGAAAATCACACATCAGGTAGCTACTACCATAGTACTAGCAAATCCAGTAGGATAGCAAATCCATTTAAAGTGATGCAAGTAAATGAAGTTTGCCCACCTCATTAGCTATCTAAAGCACTCATTCTCTTTGCAACACCTAGGTCATGGCATGACATCAAACCACAGCATGACCATAGATTATAGCAATGCATCCTTTTCCACAGGTATAAGATCCTGAAGTTCAAATAAGATCCTGAAGTTCAAAAATCGTACGTAAGAAGCACACTTTCAGCTTATCAAGTGAAAAAGACAGAAAAAAGGTTGAGAACTATCTTTTATCACATTAAGGACCAAAGTTACATGGACGCTTCATAAGTAATGGTAATACAATTAAATGTTTTTAAATAAACTTTTTTTTTCACTAAAACTTCAGCGTTATTTTTCTTTTTGTATTGCATTCACATTTCTGTAAAAGTATTCACCTGTTTCTAGAAGCTTGCAGGAAAAAACCTAACAAAATCAAAAGACGTGCCATGGCGGAAAACTGAGGATGCAATTTAGAGAATGTCCCCTCCTTCTTCATTAGTTTCTCCTCTTACCCTCCATAACAATCCACATAGTACAAAAAAAAAAAAACAAACCTCCTCCCAAAAATCATATTTCTGGCAGTAAAATACAACTGGACTGACAATCATAATTTACCTGTTCAAGCTGAAAGGCAGCTATATGATTTTTTGTTTAGAGTGGTTGGAGTCCTGTCTCAACATGCTCTCCCATGTTAGATTCCACTGAAAGTTTTGAGTCAAAGAAACTGACAAGCTACTGTTAGAGCAGGAAAAATTACAGCTTTAGCTTCAGACGTGTCAGGATCTTTTGAAAAAAAAACCCATTTTATGTCGGCCCTGTTGATAAAGGGCACCAACAGCAGAACAGATGCATCATTCCACCATGCATGTTCAATTTTCAGATGCATGAAGTTCTGATTGTTCAAGCTGCCTCATTGGAAAATGTTGCATTATCATCATGGCATTTGTTTGATTTTAAAAACTTGCCAACGTCAGATGGCATTTCCAATTCCACTCCTCTCACTTTAAAGAAATTCAGGAAAGCTTATAAGCATGGAAGTAGAAAAACACAGTAAAACTAAAGGAAATCACAAACACACCTACAACAGATGTAAGATTCCTGAGTAATCAAGAAATCTTTGCTTATGAAACAGAGTTCAAAATAATAAATTTATGAGGCTTCCAAGTCTCAAATAAGTAGGGCACTTTTGTACTATGTTCACACATATGTCTCTTACCCATCTTTTTTATTTTCTACTAACCTCATATGCAGGGTGAAAATTTTAATCAACATACGGATAAATAAATTTTACTAAATAAATATGTAACCATGCTCAAAACTGTAGTTTTGATGAGGAGTAAACATTCAGTAAACAACCAAAACAAAAGGCAAAATCAGTGGGCTTTGCAAAAGTGGTAAACAAAAACACAGGATAAAAGTTTTAGAGACCTTTAATCATGTTCTATTGTTCAAAACATCCTAGGATTACTAGTAATGTTTTTGAAATTTAGAGAGGAATAAAAGAAGAGAATGAGGCATAGTGAAGTACTGTCAACTGAACAGTGGATACTTACTTCATTCCATTCTACTACTGCAACTTAGAAAAATAAAAGAACATTCAGTAAACTCAATAGGAATTTCATGCAAATACAGCATGTTTTTGGTCAGAGTATGTTACCATGCCATTTCTTTTACTCTATGCTCATTAGATAAATATGGCAGAATACAATTTACAGTTTATTCCCAATCACTTGTTAAGGGAACACTGCAGAACAAGTAATTAGTTATCCCATTTTATCATAAATCAGGAAATGCTGTATTAAGAAGACAGTTTCTCAACTTCATGCGAGTAGTATTTGTGTAAACAATGTTCCTTCCTCTGATACATTATTTAAATAAAAGCATTACTGCACTGATGCTACAGTAGCTGCGAGTGCAGGAAATGTTCTTCCTAAAACGTATGAAATTGTCTTGAGAAATTAATATTTCTCTCCCTTCTCAAAGATAGGAGTGTTTCTCAGATCAAAATCAGTAACAAATCTACCCCTAACAGGAATCAAATAACAGTACTAGTGTCTAGAACATTTAGCTGAAAACCACAGAACCTTTTCACGTGGGTACATCACGTACTTTTGGGACATAAGACACTACCAGGGCTCATTTTGTCTCAGACATATCCATTACATGGTGGAAAAAAGACAGTATTTTGTCTTAAGCATATGACTAAATCTGAAGGAAAACTGTTAATTCAGGAAGACTGGGTTAAACCAACCTAATACTAAGCCTAATCTAAAAATTAAGTCTTGTATGCATCCACTATACTAGCATTATGAAGTAAATAAGCATGTAAACAGAAAGAAGAAGCAATCATTCCTCTGTCATCCATTATAAAAACAAGTACAGAAATCCTCATTGGGCACTGCAATGATCTGATTCACTCACAGAAGTTATATAGGCAAAATTGCTTTCCTCAGTAACAATACATTACCTCCAAACTCCACACCTAAAAGTGTTTAGGAAAGTCTTCCAAATGCTGTGTTCTGAGGAAGGCCATTATATGAGCACTAAATCAAGACAGCTAGTATGGAAAATGGAAAAACAGAGATTTCTTTTTACAGTAAGCTATAAAATCCACTTCAGTCAGACACAGGATCTGAGAAAGTAATAATAAAGTAATGCTGTAAATCACTAAAAAAACTTTTTTTTTTTTTAAAGCTAACTATCGCACTTTGGAATAGAAGCACTGAATATGGAGATTCTCCTCATAAGCTTGTTCTTACTTGTTCTTTGCAAGTAAGTTTTATATAACTGAGATACAGAGAAAGGGTTTGCTTGGAATTTGAATGCAGTGAATAGCCATGATATAATGAAATGCAAGTATGATCTACCTCTGTAATTAATTTTCCTTCTTTGCCCACACTATCACTTGTTATGATAATGTGAATCTTAACCTTAATGAGAAATCTCATACCACCTTGATTAAAGGTACTGCAAATAACAACATTCTTTTTATTTTTGTTTTATTTCAACAAAGAATCTCTTTTAGACTCTCAAAACTCTCAATCCTTCTGCTAATTAAGTTTCCATCTACAACAGAGATTTTTAGAGACTGATTTATATGTCATGTTTTTAAGTGAGGATTATGCTAGTATGTGTAACACAAAACCATCATGCTCTGCAGCAACTGTTCTTACTTTTTTTTTTTTTTAAGGTAGGTTGCCTGAAGACTATTTAAGATGCAAGTTCCGCAGTAAAATTGTGTATGCGTTCCTTTACAACGTTTGTGAATTAACACAAAAAGTTATTAAACATTCACACGACACTTTTGAAATGTAATTTAAAAATCAGCATATAAATTTTTCTAATTTTGTAACTTTGCAGGCAACACTCTACAAATGCATACCCACAGTATTAAATTTGGCTCAGTGTCTTAGAACAGGATCTACCATCTCAGAGACAACAAAACACAATCAAATTTCATACACATGAATGATGGACACAGTTTAATAACCTGTAAAATTCTAAAAATTAGAATTGGAATTTTTTACAAGACTATTTTACCGAAAATAACTTTATTTCATCAATATGTATCTTCTCAAATTTAACAAGGGCCATATTTCCTTCAAGATGTATCTTCATCTCGTGCTCTGTCTCATAGCTACTAGACAAGAGCAAGTCCACTGGAAACCAAGAAAACTGTAATACTTGATACTTCATGAAATAAAAATGTATAAGAATAATTGCTTTCTCAGCAATCCCAAACTACAGTGACATATCACACAACAGGAATAACTGCTCATAATTTTGGTAAACAGGTAATAAATTACATGGTTTATATATTAAAGATTTTATATTTACAAAAAGTAGCATTCTCCAGAGAGCTCTCTTATTCTAAGAGGCCATTATTTGAATTTCTAGAAAACAGAGACTTTTCTCCTGAATATCGTGGTTCAGTTATTTCAGTGAGGAAATCATTCCATCTTATTTGGGCTTTCCTAAGATCCACTCATTTTTAAGGAGTATTGCATATACTGCTTTGGAAAACACAAAACACAAGTATCCCAGTGGTGTACTACGATATCTGATTTATTTTACCTTCATGATCTTAAATTAATTTTTTTGTCACATATCAAACAATACTAGACTATACAGGGCATTCAACACCTCAAAGTTTCATTAATGTCTATCTGCTTATCACATATATTAAGCCAATTCTCACTTTTGAAACTGCTAACAGCAAAACTCTACTCATTCAACCAGGTCTGCTTTTACCCTCTTCCATTCCCAAAGGTAAAGATCCCAACTCTGCAAAAACTGTCCAAAAAATTTTAGTCTAGAACTTAGGTGAACCCAACCAGATAAAGACCCACAGGGTTCTGCAGTCCCATGCTGCTGTGCTCCCTCACAAGATTCAATTCATGCAGATTGCACAGCCTCACAAAAACTGACAAGCCTAATACACTTGTAAAAAATGCACTACTGAACCTCATATTCTCGAGAACTACACCATAAAATCATCAATACAGGACCTAAATCAACTCCCATCCAAAGCAGTTCAAGAATCTTTTTGCGTTAATAAGTTGGATAAGAATACCTCCAAAAATACTGCAATAAAAATCCAAAAATACTGCAATACTGCAATAAAAATTAAAAAAAAAAAAAATCACACCTTGCAGTGTCTGTCAAGGCAGACAGTGCAAAAACATAGACTTCAATTCCTCATTACTACCCATCAGCTCCTACTGACTTCTACTTTTAAAAATGTGGGTATATATTTTAAAAAATTTCCTTAATTTTAAGGGACCGTTTTTTGGAAGGTATTTAAGAAACTACATGTGCAAAATAGCTGAAATAAAATCTAGGACACTTAGGCACCAAGCAGTCTTAAAAATCCCATATGGCTGCTGTCTGCAACTCTTGGTACCTAAATATATTCAAAATTCTAGTTTTGAGAATATATTCTTTTTTAATCAGTGGCCTAAAAATGCTTAAATAAATTGCTCATTTTAAAAGCTAAAAAAAAAAAAATTAGTGAATATTAGTGTGAAGGCACAACTTCACGCTTTCAATGACTTTAAAAACAGTGTTTAAGATAATTCACATAGCAATTACGCATTTATGCTTACACTTGGAAATGCGTGTCCAAGGATAAATGGAACAAGCACACATTTCACTCAAGTCAGTACTGCAATACACCAAAATCTTACCCTGATTTCACTTAAGATAACCCACAGACTGTGGGCTGGAAGCAGAAAAAACCATGAATATGCAAAACTAGCTGCTTCCACTCAGTTTTTTTCTAATCCAGTTTACTATGCTATGCACAAGCAAAAGCATACAAAACACCATTCCCACCTATTTAATAAATGCAGACAAATACTGACCTTGATTGCAGCAATTTTATTGGAAAGCTCAGTTCACCAGAAAAGGTGCAAGACAGAATGAAAGAAAGGCAAATGTAGCTCAAAAGCAAAGGGAAAAGTATATGCAACTTGGGCATAAGTGAAGGGACAAACAAAACCCTAGAATTAAAATCTTTGGAATAAAGAATAACAATCTTCCAAGTAAATATGACTTCACTAGCACTGAATTTTCCCAATTGAGCCTTGTGTGTGTACATATATATATATATACACACACACACACATATATATATATATATATATATATATGTATGAAAAAGAAAAAAAATTATTAGGCACACACTTCCCCTGTTCTTTGCCACCAAAAACAGAGCTGACAATGGTGACAGCAGAGTGTGTAATTAGTTTTTATTGTTCCCCTGACAGCCATAGCTCTGCAAGGACCCCTTGCCTTTTCCATTGTAAATGTTATGGAAAAATACACTAATGACAGGCATTTAATTATGGGCACAGCGACCATGATGGGAGTTCTGCCAAAAGTGATTGGCAGCTTTGGAAACCAGATATTCACAGCAATGGTTCTTTTTCTATCATACCTTGTAATCCAGATTAGTGAAGATAGAAGTTTTTTAAAACATCTTTTCTAAGGCCTTGGTTGTTGTCTAGAGATATCATTATTAATTACCACAAAAAGACAGAAACTGACAGAAAAAATCAACAACATCTTTAATTTTTTTTGTTAGTAGCATGAAGTTTTTTGAAAGAGGTCTATGCACTGACAATGCCATCAACATAAAAGAATTCCCCACTGACTCCAGCGCATGGTTAACTTTTTTTAAAATTATACATAGCTAGAAACAAAGAGATTCTATGCCCTCTTAACATATCTTTATTCAGTATTTAAAATAAACTGTTCCACATTCAGCTGTAGTTGATGATGTGCTTGTTCACCTGATTAATTAGCAATTGGGAGACACACATTTTGGCAGCTTTTGTATCCCTATTATTTCTTTCGGTTTGGCACAAAAACTCCCTTTAGGGAGCACCAGTATTTGTAATGTACCCCACTTAGTGATGGATCACTAACTTTTAATAAACTAAGTCCCAAGAGAACTGCAAAATTATGTAAAAGTATATTGGAGCAATAACTGTGAACAAATAATAAATAAATAAATAAATAAATACATGGGCAAGGTTTAAGAGCTGTCGCAGTAAATAAAATATTAGGTCTTTTCCAGACTATACATGGAAAACCTATCCAAGAGATCACACGAAATCTTAAGACACTGGTCAGAATTGGCTTTTAACTACTTGATCCAAATCTCTGCCTTTACCTTTAAAAAGCGACTAGCTAATGTGGATGCACAATTTCCTTGAAGAATGCTATATCTGAATGTTCCTTCACGGTTTCTCATCCCTCCCCCACGACCAGATGAATGAAATTACTCTGTGAAGCAGATTTCTATGAAGAATGACCACACAATTCTGGACCAAATGGTTCTAAGTCTATGTAGCAGACACAAATCCCTGACTAAGCTGAACAAAGCAACATTATTCCAAAGTGGTAAGTTTGGGAATATAAAAGTGAAGCTGTCTGGCTCTAAAGTGGTAACTTACAAATAGCTGCAGAATCACAGTTGGCTGTCCATCCCCCATCCAGCTGGCTCTCATATCAGTGACTTCAAAAATGCAGTTTGCCATTATGGTGGCTTAAGGCACTTTGTGTGCCAGTGCAATGACCATGCTGTGTGTGTGTGTCAGAAGGTCAATACTTTCAAATTCCAGAGTCTCTCTTTATTTCCTTCTTTTCTGGAAACAATAGGAAAGAGAGCAGGATTGATAGCTACTACTTTGTTAACTTCTGCTCACCAAATGTCCTGCCTGTATGAATACATAACTATTTTTTGAAAAATCTGATTAGACATCAAATAAAGTGGGAGGGGTTGCAGGGGGGAGAACCACAACCATCAAACAAAAACCCAATGCAGCTGTTTTTCCTGCTCATTAACACCATTAATTGGTAAATTTTCTTGCAACAACTTTTAACAATTGCAGGAGGCCAAACATCTTTAAAGCTGCTAGAAGTCCTTACCTAATGCTGATGAATTAGCATTGAAGACTGACAACTGTGCTACAAAGATCATGATTAAAATTAGCAGTAAATAAAATAAAATACTTGGGGTTTTTGTCAAGAAAAACTAAGTCATTTCAGGGAGAAAGTATTATATTATTTTAATGAATAAAAAATATCAATGCTCCATGGCAAACATTAATTATGGCACAGAATATATTCTGTCAAAACATGCATCCTTTTAAATGTCATGAGTCCAAATTTTGTTTTTCAGAATGAAGGAAATATGTTTTAGCAGAGGGTGACCAGCATCGAAGTAAATGTATCTCATACTCCTTTTTTCTTTCACCTCACCCAATGATTCATAAACAAATAATTTCTTGTCTACACGCTGCACCATTTCATCACTATAATCAAAACCTTAAGATGGTGCCTATCAAATAAGAAGGTTCTTCAAAAGTCCAATGAAAACAACCAAAAAATAAAGCTATTCAGTAATAAACGTAAAATAAGATTTTTTACTGCAGATACTACTGTTGAACAGTTTAATATGCTGATATAATGATGGAAAAGAAAATGAACATGAAAAATAACTTACTTACAGGTTTTGTGAGTCTAAGGTCCTTTTTCCACGCAATATGTCAGCATGGACAGGAAAATTGTTCCGCTAGGTTATAATGCAAGTGACAATAAGAATTGTAATTTTCAAGCAAAAATTGCAGAACCAGAAGAATTTGCATTAATTGATATTAGCAATTCAAGCAGATCTTGCTAATTAACAGGATACTTGTGCGTCTTCTCCTTAGCTAATTTTCCTTTTGAGAGTATATTTACTGGTCGTTCATTTAAACAGAAAAAGGCCATAAAGCCTTTTAACATACCAGTTAACAGAATATGGACATCAAACTATATCGCTACATTTTGCAGCAACCTAAAATAAATTCATTTCCTTCATAAAACTAGGATCTAACAATGTATTTTCATCAATCTGTCAATAGCAGAATATGAAGGATATTTCCCTGGATTAAATATATATACGTATATATATTGGGGTGTATTTTTCTTTTACTGTATTTTTCTGGCATTCTATGGTGGAGAAATACAATCTCAATCCTTGCAGAAAGTGGAGGTTTTCTCATACACGTATTTTCACATACTTCATTTTAACTCAAATTATTTTCTAAAACGTATGGGAATAGGAATTTGTGTTTTGGTAATGTAAAAATGTAGGCTCAGTTCCCTAAAAAACAGGATTTCAGATATATATATATATACACATATAGTGTTTGCACACTGTGAAATAATACGCACCATTTTAAATGAGCTCAACCATAATCTAACTTGGAAAGACTACAATGAAAGGGGAGAGTGCAAAAATGCAAGGAAGACTCCTAATGCATGAATGATTCTATTCTTTCATTCAGCTGTGCTGAAGTACCTTACAGTATGGCTTATACCCATAACAACTGTAATACCATCAGAATGCAATTGCAATAACTTATCTGTTTACTTCAAGCCAAACATTTTCATTTCATAATGTTGATGTGCTGCTGAGTGACTAAATTTAAACACAAGTGCAACAAAAACTTAAACAAAACAGGGCCCTTTAACAAAAGTGAATTAGACAATTCAGAAACACTGGAATATTATGTTAATCATGAGACTAAAAAAATTTTTTTTAAAAACAATGCTCAGAATTGGGCAGCAGAGCAAAGAATATTTATTGGAAGAAAATCACAGATCTAAAATACTTCTAATTGCATTGAAAAAAAAAAATTGAAGAACAGTAACTCAAAGCAATGGAGGCATATCTCAAAGGCATGGACAAGCTACTGTCTACTCATTTCACCAGGAAAGGTTGTGACTTTGTTAGCACCTTCTCTCAGCTGTTCCCAATAACCAACCCTCTTCATGTGTTTTCTTGGTAGTCTAATATTTCAACAATGCTGCAGTCCTCTACCCAGCAACAGACTGGTGTTATAAGAAGAAGTCACAAGACACTCCAGCTAGGAGTGTTCTCAAAGCACACTCATGTAATTCTTCTCTGTTTCATTTTACATTGTTGTCCCTGAGTGCTAGCTTATCTACCTGCCCACCTACTGACCCGGGAACTACCAGCGTGTGAAGAAACAGCAAACTGGGAAGATGGCCAAGAACTAAAACACAGAATCTACAAATAATTCTCTTATTACTGCTTTGAACTTTAACACAAAATGCCTTAGCTGGAAGATTAGACATGGAAATTTGACAGAAATTCCATTCATTTTCTAAACACGAAAGAGTTCAATTTAAAAAAAATAATTTTCAGATTCTTTTCCCTCACACAATATTCATGATACACTGTATGCCACATCACCGCCTAATGACACACTTCAATGCATACATACACACTTATGTGTATGTATATGTAAGTAGAAATATATATATACACACAAATATTGAAATACATACATATTCTCATTACATATGCCATATACATTACATATGCCTGTCCATATGAATGCAATGACCATGACTCCTGAAGGACTAATTTCATTCATTCATTTTTTCAGCCCAGCATGAAGCTGGTAGATTGCTGGCATCATAGCAACAGGGGAGAGAAAGGAAGACTCATCTTTATCTATCCCACTCAAAAAGCACAGGGCTAGAAGAAAGTGCAATGAAGTGTCCTGACTACATGCACTTGGAAAAGATTTAATAAGAAGCATTTCATGAAGATCAGGTACCACTTAACAAGGTGCCTTTCATACAAGGGTAGAGGCCAGTGAAACTATTATTCTTTGTGCAGTTTTTCCATAGAAGGTTTCAAACTGTTTCAAACACCCACTTTTAAAATAAACACCAACGTTCTTTTGGAGACGCAAGGTGTTAATGAAACTATTAAAAGCAGAGAAAGTAGGTGTAAAGAATTGACAGCTCTACTACTGATCTTTTAATTACAAGGAACCAGTCAGAGATTTCTTCAGCTCTCAGAGCAAGCTGCTGGATAATATGCTGTCAAAATGCAAGCCATGCTGTTTCAAAATAGGTTTATATGTATGTATAATACATATACAAGGATGTGTATGCATACCCCAAGTACTTAGGCTCCTATGCCTCCCCTGACATATGAAACTTATAGACAATACCAACATCAAAGTAACCACTTTGACTTTACCCTTCTTAGTCCACAACCTCCTAGTTTTCTTAACATGTGTAACTGCTTTCTTCCCATTTCTGCGTGGCTTCCCTCAACTCTGTACATAGACAGAACTCTATCTACATAGAAAACAAAACAAAAAAAAAAAAAGACAATCCAAGCAAAAAACCAGCCACATGACCTCAGCACACACAATTAACATGCTATGGAAAAATCCACAAACACATAACAGATGGCAAAACACTCAGACACCCATCCAGCCTGCGAGTGTGCTCCAAGAAGTGCCAGGTGTGCGTTAGCTGCCACATCCAGAGCTTCTCAAAACTAAATCTGTGAATTTGGCTGGCCCAGGGAGGCACTTAAGCACACATCTATCCACCCACACAATTGCAGCAAAACTTAGGTATGTAAGGACTGAGTTCAAAGAAGTGAGATGCTTTTCTGAAACAGGTCTTAAATACTCAGCAACAAAATTCACATAGGCTGAGAAATCCAGGTTGTGAAATTCTGGTCTATGCATAGAATTTTCAGAAGTATCCACACATTTTTCCCCAAACATCTATCTAAAAAAAAAAAATAAAAACCAAACAAAAAACAAGAAACCTCTAGCAACACTGACCAAATTGTGGTATCCAGTTTAATTATGGAAAATCACCAGTTGAAGTTGAAATTACATTTCAATACCTAAATTCTCTAATTACCATCTGATTTCCTGATTTTATCCACATAAATACACAGAGAACATATATCAGCATCCTACGTTTTTATAATATTTATTCTATGGATTTGGTATACCATTTTCTTGTATAAAATGCAGCCAAACGCAGTAATACTCCTAACAAAAAATATTTGGTTTTGTAAGACTAGATGCTATGACCTCTATGTATGACCAGAAACTAGACTTGCAATTCAAGTATTTTTAACCACCCTGAAACTAACAATTTATGAAGCTACATAACCTGACACTGAAACAACTTACATGAAAATATCTAAATAGAAAACACAATCTTAAAGCATAATACTGGCAAGCAGAATTAAAACAAGTAGTTCAGCTTGAACTGTGACAAGATTAAAAACAGTAGCAGGCATGACGCAGGTAGACTGCTTCAAAATTTGGCCCTCCTACACTACATTCAGTCTGAATTCTAATTAAAAGGACAATACTAATCAAGATTAAATTAATGTACTCCATTCCAAAACTGAGCCTTTTATTCAGAATAATATTCTCTGACGATAACAGTATGCAGTCCTACATAAGAAAACATACATGCAAAGAGTGCTGAAAGACTAATGCACTCTAAGGTGACAGTTAGAATTTGTGTCCACGCAATTCGAAGCCTACATAAATAAACAATTAAAATAAATTGTATTTTTGAGCTTACTTGAGGATTCATTTCCAATCAAAAAAAAAAAAAAAAAACAGAAAAATTTTTAAAAAAGGGACTAAAAAAAGTTCTTTTATTTATACTTCAACATTTTAACACCTAAGCATATTTTCACCTGGAATTGGACTACAGCATTTATAGAAGGTGTAAGCTGATAATTAAATATGAAAGTAAAGTAAGGCATAGCATTACTTTTAACATTTCCAAGAACTGACTTTGACTCCTGTTTGTTACTCGCACATGCTGACAATAATGAGCATACACTTTGTAATTGTTCTAGCAGAACTTTGGCAACTAACCAAGCAATGTAATATTAATTTTTCTAATAGATTCCCATGATTTTTTATTTACCAAACATTGTTCACACCAGGAGCACTTATCAACTGGGTCACTCAACAATTTGCTAATGTGTCTGCCAATGAGAATGAAATCTTTACATATTTCAGAAAGTTGCTGGAGTCTAACACTATTAAAAATTAAACCATCAAATCTGAAGGAAGGACAATCATTACCAAATTCTTCAAAGTTTAAATGAAACTTTAAAGTGCCTTTATCATTATTAACATTACCAATATTTAATTTTTAAAGGAATTATTTAGTTCTATGGCAGTTTGTTAATTCTGAATAAATACAATAACGAAGTAAGCTAAATCACAATGATAGTATTTGTGTTTATAGAATGACAGTCTGGCCTCTAATTTCAAATAGTTATCACCAAGTAAGTATCTCTATTTACTTCTACATGCATTAATCTCCTGAGTCTGCCTCTAGATGAAGATAAATCACTGCAAAGTTATTCCTGCAATATATTTAAATGCTCTAAAAATTTTGATATCCAAAGACAATTTTGCCTTCAACTCAGGTTCTGATGAAACAAATTCAAAAGAGAACTGCTTTCTTTTCTTTGGGTCTCTCCCACCTACCATTCAGGTGTTTGCCTGTTTTTCTGCATTGCTTGTGTTACTTAGAAAGCACACACAAACTGGCACACTATATATGACAAAGGAGAGTTGCATCTGCATCCTGCTCTTTCTCTTATTAACTCACAAATAAGCATGGTATGTCTAAATAGATACAACCATTGTGAGAGAGCAGTATTTTAAGATAAGAAATGTTTGGTTTTAAAACAGAAGGGTCAGAAACATCTTAAAATTAACTCTTCCTCTACTTTGGAAGAATAACAAAACTAAGTTTTCTTTTCAGTCTGCTGATGTTTGATGGATTAACAAGAGATTACATTAATAGTATTAATATATGATTTAACTTTCTTGAATCCTTGTAAATATAATTCAGTCTATAATGCCTATCGACTAGGTAAGCATTGTTTGTACCTTCAACTGTCTTTACCTACATACAGTTAAGATCATCACACATAAAACAACAGAAGTGAAAAATCTTGAATCTAAGGGTATTTCTGAAGTATTTTAACCGTTATGCTAGCAATGTATGCATTTAGTCAAATCTATTTCTTTCAATGATCCTCCTTTCGCCCAGCGGGGTTTGAGAATGTAACTTCATTTTTTTCCTAGCAGTTACATTTCATTTTCCATAACAACAGAACTAAAAATTCTGATTTTTAGAGGCAAGCAATTTTTGGGGACATATGTTCTCTGATGGGTGATGTGAGGTTTAACTTTTCATCTTACTTACTATGAGGAGTTTTTTTCAAGTAACACATGTAGAAAGGAAAATGCAGAGAGAAGCATTACAAATCATACATGTTCATCATACCCAAATATGATTGTTTCTGCTTCTTTGTCTCAAGTTTTTTGGGCCAATTATTTATTGCTGAGGGGCTGAGATCAGGAGCACAATGATAAAGTGATGGACAGCCTAGCTAACCCTGGGCAGTTGAAAATTCTGCCCGTTAACTTCTGCATCACCTCTTTTAAACCGGGCTCTGGAATACCGAGCAGTAGAGTTTTCTGCAGGCAACAGAGATCTATCAAAAAACATGACCTGTAACAAAAATCAATGTGCTAATCTCAAGCCAAACAGCAGTATCAGAAGCATAAAAAAGAGATAACGTAAGATAAAACGTCCCCAAATTTACTTAGACTAGCCTGACAGGTTTACAGAAAAGAGAAAAAAAAAAAAANAAGGTTAAAAAAAAAAAAAAAAAAAAAAAAAAAAAAAAAAAAATAAGGTAAGCCTGCCACGGGCACTTTGACAAGGCAAAAATATTTAACACCCAGATGACTTTTTACCTAAACACATGGATACCATTTGGAGGAGGATTGAAATTTTCTGATGCCAAACATGAGGGAAAACTCTAGATAAAAAATGCCATTAAATGAAACCTCCCTTGCCAGCGCTGAACTGCAGTTCAGAGCCTGGTGCTAGGAACCCTCCGGTGCCAGGGGAACGGGGCGACTGCGCCAGCACCACTCGGCCCCGACTGCGAGGGGCCCGGCAATGCGCCGTCCCGGGACTGGCGGCACCGGCAGACGCCGGCCCGGGACAGCGTTACCTACCTTGCTTCCTCACCTACAGCCCGCCCGGGAGAGCGCCCCGCCGGGCGGGCAGCGCAGGGCACGGCCGGGCAAAGCCGCCCCTGACAACCACCTCGCCCGGGGTGCCGCGGAGGTCTCGCCGCGGGCGCAGAGCCCTGCCCGGGGCCGGCTCCCTGCTACCGGCGGGCACCACGCCCACCAAAGGAGCCCTTCGGGGCACCACCGGGAGGCCGCTACCTGTGCCCCTCATCACTCCCGAGCTCCTGGAGCACGGCTGGCAGCAGACAC
>VZRH01006496.1:287883-324583 GCA_013397555.1 Urocynchramus pylzowi
GATCTGAAGCGCCCCGACTCCCCCCAGTGGCGCGGCGGCGCAGCGCGGGCGGAGCGGCGGCCGCATCCTGCGCGGGGTTCGGCTCTGCCGCGCCGCTGCTCGCTGGGCTGCTCGGTTCCCTGTGGTTTTCCTCAGCGCGGAGAAGGACATTGCGGGTTAATCTTCACCGATCGCATCATCCAAACTGCCCTTGATTCCTGCTCTTCGCCGTCCGCTCGGAAGTCACTCAAGCGACGGAGCATGGGCTGGAGTTCAAGAGAAACAATCAAACCCTTTGGGTTGGTTTTTAAAAATTTTTGGGGTGTGTTTTTAGTTTGGGGGGTGGGGGTTGTTTGTTCGTTTATTTGTTTTGTTTTTTATCGAATATTTTACGGTTTTCAAAGCTTTACTATTAAAAGCTTAAAAACTTGTCTCCCCATGGTCTTCCTCCAGCCTTGTTTACAGTGTGTTGACATCTCTAGATTAGTGTTAGTAGCATACAAAGTACATCAGCCAAGTAAATGACCCAGGTATAATAGGCACAATAAACCCAAACTCTCTCCATTCCTTTCCATTATAAGAAGCCCAACAATTCCGATTTTTTGCCATCTTTGAACAAAGTTCTTTTAATAGGTATAAGCACATCTGATATTTTCTTAGTCTTTTTTTTCTCCAGCACAGATAGACATGTGGAAATCCTTCCTTGTAGGAAGCAGAATAAATAACACCTTTTCCCCCGAAGAATCTCCTCAGCCACATTTGTAAGAAAAACTCAATATTTTTTTTCCTCTTTGTTCTCCTTGTGAGAAGTATCACAGGGAAGGAGCAAGGGGTCAGTTTGTACAACTTAAAATGAATTTTAATAGCAGAGTCAGACCTTAATCTAGTATATAAAATGTCCTTCCAGGACTGCAATGATTGGGCTTGCCTTTCTTTTTAACACATACAGAGCTGCAAAAAAAAAGGCCAACTGTTAAAAACTGGGGAAAAAATCCAAAAAATACTGACAATAGCAGGAGTATATCCTTTTTCCCTGTTTTACTTAGCAAGCAAGCTGTAGGTGGCTGTATCTTAGTAGTTTATAAACAATACAGAGACATAAATCCTTTGGACTGATGATGTAAATAAATTCCACGAGTACAACTAAATACCAGTTTAATAAAGAGAAGGTGAGAATATTTTTTACATAACCACTTCACAGAACTGATCAAATATGCAGTACCCAGGAACTTGCCAGCTTCTAGCCCACTCTCAATTTTCATGATTACATGATTACACAATTATTGATGGCACCGTTGTAAAATGCTTCTGTGTACCAATGGCCCCTGGCATTAGCATTCATTAGGCAGAAAGGTAAGGACGGTTAACAAGTGATCCAGCATCAGTGAAATACAGGGTTTAGAAAATTTTGTATGTGTGCACAGTGAGGGTTTGGAACTGCCTCTGACAGGCTGCCCCCGGACCTTCAGCACAAAGGAACCTTTACCATCCACTGCAGAGCCTGTACTTCCCTCAGTGGCTGCACAGAATTTCTGAGGGTTGATGGGCTGTGCTGCAGTCACTACCTTAATTGATCACATAGCTCAAAATAATTAAACTAAGCATAGCCAAAGACATTGTCTGAGGGAAAATGATGTATCTGAATAATTTCTTTCTTTGCTGATTGCCATTAACAATGCACATTATTTGTATCATTGTAACACCATAAATCATTTTTGCCTGTTCAAGATATCAAGAATTTCTGGACAATGTAGGTAGACTTGTTGAAATATAATTTAAGTACTTGTCTTTTCCATTCAGGGATACTTTGTCACTCATTAAACAGAAAATAGCAAATATATCTGCATTTTTCCTATACCTTGTATGTATGACTTTTATATTCTATAAATTTGAGCAGTGCTTCAGAAGTAAAACTAACTGGTAGGACCCAATCCACCTTTTTTTCTGACAGTAACTCCAGTGACTTTAAAGATATTCAACAGGCAAATATCGTGGGCTTTTTCCTTTTGTTAAAACCCAGAGAATTTCCTTCCCAGAGAAAGGAAAGCCCATTCTGGAAAAATGGATGCATACTGCAAATTAGTGAAACATGTATATCTTAAAACTCTTTTTTTTTTTTCCTAAATTTTGTGGAAATATGCATTTTAAAATAATATTTTAACATTTCAGTAGAATTTTATTAAACATAACCAGTCAAAAATATATGCATTTTCCTATGGTTGTTATGTGTTTAAATAATCTGCAATATTTTGTTAAAAGGCTGAACAAAATTTCAGCTTACTTGTTTATCAGCAGTAACCCTGGACCTGTATTTTTCAGGACCTGAAAGCATCATGCTTTCTTATCTTTTTAATCACTCTCTAATTGCATAAACATGTTGACAAAAAATTATTTAGAAACAAACTCATCTTCAAGTTTTGCAAATTGATAACTGAACAGAATGGTTAACTATCATCTTTTATAAATACTCTCATCATCAGTTTACAAATACTCTCATCTTTTACAGTAATCCCTGATACTGTAAGCTGTCAAAGAAAAATTCTGAGCAAAATCTTGGACTAATTTCCATATGAGAGGAGTAGGTACCATAGACATAAACAATACTGTTGGAGAGAATTAGTGAATTCTTTATAGAGAAGTGTGTTCCTAATTTGACTGCAAATATTCTCAAAAGGATAAGAGCTTTCTTTTTTTAGGTGATTTCTCTAACTTTAAAATATTTTTTTCATCTCAGACACATTTACCTGTGAGAGACTCTGTGTATGTACTCCCTATTTCTTTTGTCCTTCTTTTGTTTCCTCATAGGAAGAAGAAATGAGTTTATGGAAAGAATATAAGAAATGGCTTCAGACAAACCTGAACCAGTATTTACTTCTGCACGTGAGTATTTTCAACTGGCTAGAATAGAGGAATTAAATGAAGATTCTTGATATTCTTTTTATTACACTGTCTGGCGACTCCCTTGTTCCCCTAACCCTCATTTTCCACTCCACTAACCAGGGATAGATTATATGTTTACTCTACTGAGTAATGTACTGAGGCTCAATAACTTCATGGGTTTGGATGTTCAAAGAAGCAAGTTCAAGACACTTGTGTAAAAATAAAAGAAAATGCCATAGCACAAAATACAGTAATTGAATTTTAGATAACTTTCAGAGGGGTAACTTTCCAAGATGTTTTCAGGAATGTTATTTTGTCCAGGAATCATGCATGTTCCTTTTTACATAGGGTTCTTAAAAATTTGCTGTTGTTTTTAGTGAAAATCTAGTTATCAACTTTGCTTCCATTTCAGTTTGTCAGCTCAAATCCTGAGTGTCCGGCTGAGCCGTCAAAAGATCTTTAGCTCACAAATTGGGCAAGATCTCTTCAGCACATAACATTGAATGTGAGTGTGAAAATTTGCCAAGTTTAATACATTGAGGAAAACTTTGAGAAGGAGCCAAAATATTTTCTGCCTTCATATAGCTATTTCATTATTTTTTTCATCGCCAAAGCTTGCAAGGGAGAAAATTACACACACAAGATTTTCAAAAACATAAATGGAAGCAGGTTATTTATTTACTCCTGGACACAGAAATACTGAAGTTAAATGCAATGTTCCCTCCATATATGTAGGTAATAACTAAGATACAGTGTGTTGTCATTCAAGTTTGTGTTTGTTTGTCTTCATAAATACATTTGCTCATGTTTGCTAAATGTCTAATTATGAGGATTTTTTTTGTTGACACACTTTAAAGAGCTCAAAATTTATGCCTTTGTGAAGTTAAAATATTTTAGTATTGTCAATTTGAAAAGCCAAATAAAAGCATTTGTTTCTACCCACTCAAGAGCCTGTGTAGAGTGTCTGTCTATACAAAATGTAAAGCTCATTGCACTGATTTGTCATTAATATTGATTCAAATAGAATAACTGAAATATCTCATCAATAAAGTCGAAGCAAGACAATCCGTGGCCCTAGGATAAATATAGAGCTTTCCTTTCCCCATCCACTTCAATTCCTCAAGACATTAATTTTAAGATCTTTTTTAAGGACTTTTGAAAGCAATTGCTCAATCTTAATTTATTACAGAGCCAGGATCTTGCAAAACCTCCAATTTTGGTATTATCACTGTAGAAGCAAGCATTTAAAGCTTATAGGAGCAAGAAAGATTAATCACTGTACTGTAAAAGTAAAGTATGGTGTGGAAAATAAAAACAAACAGAGACAGTGGACAGTATTCATGTAGTTATTGCAAAGATTGCTGTTTGCTCCTGCAAAAAGCTCTGTATCGAGCAGATAGGTTATGCAGGTTATACAGATTATGTTACATGAGTAGGCTCTCATTTCAGCACCCTATGATGACAGGGCAGGACTCAAAACAACTAAGGTAAATATTAATCCTGTTTGACCTTGTGATACTCCTAAATGATACTTTGTGTTGCTTGCTGTTCAAATGCATATGCTGAGATTGCATTTTTCCAGACTCCTTATGACGAAAGTTAGCCTTTCAGAATTCTTTCTCTGCATTAAGTAATTGCATATGGTGGTCTAGAGCATCAGCATTTGTTTAGAAACTCTCTTTTCAAGCAGTCTTTTCAAAACAGACAGAAGAAGATGTTAAAAAAAAACAAACAAAACAAAACCCTCAGAAGACTAGAAGAGGTTTACATGCGTGTAAAACCAAACACTGAATTCACAATAATATGACCAGAAAGAGGTGCTTGCAGGTGTATGTGGTTCTTGGTTTTGCAGTGATGCATTGACTAATGGAGAAATCACTGATCTGGCTTATGGGCATGCTCTCTTTTGTTTGTTGCTGGTTTAAGCCTTATTGCATGGGATAGACAACTAGGGTATTTTTATGTCTATGTCCAGATAAATGAAGGAAAACAAGTTAGAAAATTAAGGCACCTGGAAACCTGATGGAAATCCTGTACTTGATTGCCATAAACCCCGATGCAGTAAACATGATTATTAATTTTTATTATTAATAGCACACTTTACAAGAATAAAAAAATAGACAATATACCCTTTAATAATTTTCAGAATTTAATCAACTTTCAGGATAATTTTCAATTTAAGTTTGTGCAACTGCAACCATTATTCTTGTTGTTCATTTTACGTGTGAATCATAAGCTGTAAAATCATAAACAGTTCCTATTGTTGCAAAACCCTGTGCTTGCTTGTGCATATCTTTCACTACATAGCAAAGCTTTAGACTTTGACACTGTTCCTTCATCACACAGCACCACCCATTAACTAACATTACTCACCCTAGTGAAAATTAATCAACTTTAAAAAGCCCTATACAACAGAGCTACAGACTAGGTTATGCCTAGTCTGCAGATCATGCCACAGTTCTGGACTGAGTGAGCACTGGAGGCTATCACTGCCCTGGTATGTTGCACAAGTAAGAGTTCTATAGTCTAAAGACAGTCTGAGGAGTTTACATGCAGAGGTAGCTGAATGGCACGAGACAATCTCTCCATTCAGGAAACTTCAGAGCTCCTTCACTGAGGCAGGCTCAGCACACATCACACACTGGAGAGCTCTATGCAGAGGAGATGCTTTCCTGATCAGAGGAGCAGACCTGACCCAGCATTGCTGGGTGCTGTGGGTGACACATGGTCTGTGCAGATGGTGATCTCCAAGACGTCTGTCAGCATGGCACAATGGTTACCCCCATGAGTGTTTGGTGCAGCTTCTCACCCAACGCTGTTTGCTTTGCACAGCAGCAGCTCCACTGGTACTGCAGCCATGGAACAAGGTCCTTTGTGCTGGGGACAAAATCTAATCTGGTTAAAAGAACAAACAGAAACAAGACTGATACATTTTACTGCAGTTAATTAGCAAGAAAATTCTGGAGAAGTCTGTGTGCAACTGTATACTTTGGAAGGTTTAGCTGGAGGAAAGAAATCTCAGAGGTTTCAGTGATGAAATGCTGAACAGTTATTTACTGTAGGTGGGGTGGAAGGCCCTTGCAGTGTTTTTAGCTGTTTGGACTTCAACAATGCTTTTAATTAAAAAGCCTATTCTTAGACTCATGTAACAGAGAGAAAATACACCCTTTCCTTTAGAAACCACATTTATGAACAGTTTGAAGAGTGAGGCCTAAATGTTTTTTGAAATAGCAAATGTCACATTCATGCCTGGATACCTGTTATTTGTAGTCCTGTACTTGTGTGAATTCCAACACGAAATAGAAAGACAAGGGCTATCAAAGACATTTATGAGCACAAGAAACAACAACTTTCAGTACAGTTGAATATCAAGAACATTCAAAGAATATTGAGACAAAAAAGAATATGAGAGAAAGGACATTTTATTAGCTGTCTTTATTCCTAAATCAGAGAGGTCCATATAAGTTTCATATTTGTTGTAGATTTTGTAGGCCATCTTTTGGCATGGTTTACCAAGTTTGGCTTACTCTTGAATTCCAGGAGATTAGACTCAGCCAAACAAGAACAGAAAAGAATTAGCTGCCTTGTGTGATCTATGCCAACAAAACAGACATCAGCTTGACAAATGCCAGTCTGATAATCATCATGGAAAGCCAAATGCAGAAAAGCAACAAGGTAAAAATTTTTTAGGACTGTTTAACAAGGCTTTGGTTGCAGTCTCACTGTCAGTGAAGGTGATGTGGATCTAGTGGAGAATGGACTTATGAGAACATTGCAACAGTTTGAATTGCATTGTCTGCTTTGTGCCAGTTCTAAGTTAATATTATTCTCCTTACCATCAGCTCTGCCATAGCCTTCTAGAGCATTGTACTGTCAGAGGAGAAAATATGAGAATTTTATTTTCTCAAACCATAATATCAAAAACTTAGATGAGAGAAAGTAGTCTTTTGGCATTCGTGATTCCTTCATTATGATTTTTTTTTATAAGTTTCATCTCAGAGAAGCTTTTGCACAGACTTCTCCACTTAATGAAAATTATTCATTAAAATATTACTCTTTTAAATTGAAGTTACAGGAGACTTGTACAGTTAAGAAATTAATTTCACACCATTTGGCAATCATTTGCTTTTACTGTCCTTCATTTTGGACCTTGGCCATAGGCACTCCAAAGACATGCATCTTACCTTTGACATTGGAAAGGTGTTCTCAGAACTAATTTTTTCAATCTTCCATTTCAAAGGGAAGAAAACAGGAGATAGTGGAATCCAGCTACAAGATAACCAAAATACAGTTCTGAAATGTAAAACTATCTTAGAAACTTAGTTGAAGAAAAATGCCAAAATCGAGAATTGAAGGACTAGTGATAAATCCTAAAATCCTAGAAGTAAGATCTTGAAAAGAATTCATAAGCAGACTTCTTAATTAGGAGGGATTATTCATATCTTATAAAATCCACTGTGTATTCTTAGATCATTTAGTGTTTCAACATAAACAAAAGAAAACAAACAGTAGTTGTCTTACGCTTCTGAAATCCTTTTGTCAACAGACATATGGTAGAAACAGAGTGTAAAATCACATTGTCTTAAGGCTGCCAATGAAATCACTTAAAACAGTAAAAAGTTTTCCATTTTGAGTGACAATTGATGTTTCTGGCTGTGCAAATGTTGCTGCATCTTCCCTGAGCCAAGAAATAGGAGTAATGATTAATTTTGGGTAACTATTAAACTTTACTTCAGAGGGGCAAGAAAGGGAAAAGGGGAAAAACCCTGGGGCAAATCAAATCAGAATGTGGCACTCTGAGGTCTGGGGTCAATAGTCAGAGTGGAGTTTTTTTGTTACTAAGTTACCTAAGATTTTATTGGTTTGATCCTCCTTTGACACGTAATCGAATATCAGAACTTTATCAGAAGGAATTTGCTGCTTAATTTTATTGCCACATATTCCCATTTAACAGAACCTTGAGGTTAAATTCTGAGTTTGTCTAGATGACCTAGTTAGCTGCAGAGTGGATGTTTTCTGTTCAGAGTATACCACTAAGGTTGCAACTGCTGTATCACAGCGCTCAGTAAAACACCCGGCTCCTGCAAGGTGCTGAGTGAGACTGTCACACACAGAGCTTATTCATTTCTCCTTATCTTTGGTGCAGTAAAAGATGTTTAGAATTTTACAGAAATTAATCCAACAGTATTAGACCTAGAGTGAATAAATATTCCACGTGTTAAAGTAAAAGAAAATTAGTGTGTTGTTATAAAACATGTTTGTGGCCAGAGTCTATGCAAATTGTCATAAAGAGTGATTTACAAGTCACTTACGAGAAGAGCTGTAGCAAGACACTTAACACAATCTTGCCAAAATCAGGCAGATCTGATACAGCATGGTTTCTTTTGCATGACTTGTACCTGCAAGATCATGCTCCACGGCATAGGCTTTAAGACTTAAGGGATTCTTATATCTGTAATGTAAATTTACATATGTGATAGAAAATAAATCAAGATTAATAATGATTAATGATCATTAATAAATGATTAATCTATGCTAGTAATAGAAAAGCTTACGTGAAAAATCAAAGAATTGATGAGTCTGACAATATAAATACTCATATATAAATATGAGTATTTATATTGTCAGACTAAATGTGGACGTCTAAAGCTTTTTCGCAACAAAGTCCTTATCTATCTCTATCTATTTTTTTTTTTTTTTTAGTCCTGAAAACCTTGAAATGTTATAATAATGGTTTAAAATAAGATAACTCTCAATTTTTCTTTCGTGGTCATCAATTCCACTTCTCTAAAGAACCTCATAAACACAATGGGCCCAATGCCAAAACAAAAATTAAATGCTTGTGTGATACTCAATGGAAGACATACTTTAACTATGAAGTATTCTCACAAGGATCCTCATAAACCCTACATGAAAGTGAATGATCTACAGTTTGTGGCATTAATGTTTGTTGCTTTGACAGCACTTTTTATCAAAATAACTACAATTTTCAAAGAAAGACTACTTAATTTTCACTATATTGCTTTTTTTTGTTGTTGTTGTTGGAAAGGAGCTATAAATAATAAGTTCACTAAGTTTTGGAAGTAGTTTGCAGTCGATCTAGTATGTTCTGCAGCAGTCAGTTAATCCCTTCAAAGTATCATCTATTCATCAGTTCATTATTTTCTCTAAGCGTAGATGGAATATATTAAAGCTATGTGGAAGCATTTAAAAAGAAAAAAGGTTGGAAAAGAACAGTCCCCTGCATGTCAGCCCTTTAGTGAATTGAAAAAATAGATGCTTTGTTGTATTGTCCCCAAAATGCTTCTACTGTCCTTTCCCCTTTTCCTCATCTACTGTATTTATCTTTTCTTCTTATACTCATTTAAGAAGCAGCATTTAAATAGCAAGTCAGGTTACATTTGTCAGGAATAGCTGTACTCATATTACTCTGATATTCTCTAGCTGCTCATTGCTTTTGTTACTTTTTGTTGATTTATAAGAGCTGGCTGTAATTTTGTAGCATGCATTTTAAAAGAAGTGGCAGTTTAAATCAAAAGACACAGAAGCAGTAAAGGTCTCAGACTTGTACAAAGTTTCCACATACACAATATGCCATTGTTTGTACTGCATATGCATAACAATTGTTTGAAAGTATTCAGCCTTGCTTGCCAATAACTTCTCAGACATGTGTATGGGCCTAGACCTTTTACATTTCAGGTTTTTTATTTTGTCTGCTTAAGAAAATGGATGCAAAACTCATCATGGACTTCAGTGAGATCTGGATTTCAGTCACAGTGAGTAAGATACATAACAACATCAAACAGAATATCTGCAATATGCAAGAGTGGCATTAAATCTCAGAATACTGTGCCAGATCTTCTAGCATAATTTTCTTTTATTTACAGCTAACAGAAAAGAAAAAGTATTTTAGAAGCTCGCAAATTTCGCTACAAAATATACAAGAAATTTCTTTGATTTGTTGCATTCTGCAGGTATCAAGACATATCTTGCTCAGCCTGCAGAAGAATACATGGAAAATATAATTGGTTGTAAACAAGGGAAAAATTTGAGGCCATGTTTAGATATTCAGCATCTCAGTGTATTTTACAAAGAGAGGTAGAGAAGAATTTTGCCTTCTTTTTTACTGGGAGGCCTGAGGCATTTGAGTTCAGTACTTCTCTAGAAACATCTGCTTCACAGCTGTAGATGAGACTTTTCTGTAAGTCCCTGAAAGGAGTTTGCAGTTCTGAAAGCTATGGTTCCTTTTTGTATGCTTTCCTCAGCCATTCTTGAATAGTCAACAAGACTTACCTAACAGCATCATGGTCTTTGTAGGATCCACCCCATTAGGAAAAACTAAGACTGTGGGAAAATGCCTTTTCCAGCAGTTCCCAAAATACTCTTCATTAGGAACTGCACCAGGATTAAGACTGAAGTCTGGAAGAATTTTACTACTGCTTACAGTCAAATCAGAATTTTGCCAAGTTTAATGTAACATAATCCAGTCCAGGATTTATGGACACCCTGCATGCTGATACCAGGCAGCACCAAGCTGTATTTAATCAGATAGGGAGTGAAAACTCAGAGCATGCTGTCTGTGGCAAGTAGTTTCAATAAACAGTGCCTTTTAACATATTTATAAGCATATTCCACCATCATTTTAGACCAAGAGAAAGCACTGCACCCCCAACTTTATTAATGTTATTAGCTGTTTTTGGTTTTGTTAAATAAACTGTATCCTCTCTCTGGTATTTTTTCAATAATTTCCCAGCTTCACTGATCAGCACTAAAATCCCTTACCTCCTGTGTTCAGATCTCTTTCTTTGCTGTTGCAAATACTTAGTTAACACCACCTGACTGCTAAGAAGTTAAAAGATCACCTGTTCTGCCCAGAATAAAACACATTTGTATAGTTATGAGTTCTCACAACCTAGATTTTCCAGCAGTCCATATCTGATATTTGCTTGTTCCACAACCTTTGACAAATCACTTAACTTTACAGATTCACAGCTTACATATCTGAAAAGCAGATCTAGTAATAATTACCTACTTTTCGCAAGTGTTGAGGGGATTAATTAATCAGTGTTAAGCACTTAAAATCCCTTGGATGAAAGATACTAAATTAAAAAAAAAAAAATCGGCTCAGAATTTTAAGGTTAGAATTATTGTTATTATAGTTCATCTGATTTTAAATGTTTTAGTCCCTGTAAATTCACTTCATTTGACTCTGTGATTGCTGAAGCATCTCTCTCCTCAAATAATGTCCAGTCTTGAAACCGAAGAAAATCTGAGGGATGGACGATCTGATATCCCTGGACAGCTGTAACCTGGTGATACTGTAAAACTAGTTGTTACACAACTGTATCAAATTTGCCAAGCTACAGCTTTTATCCCTTTTGATTCTTCTAGCCTTTGCCTGCTGTGTCTAAGTGCTCTGTTATACTGTATCTTCTCTTTTAGCTGATGCTTATGTTTCCCTCTGACTGAAGAATCTTTGATAAACTGGGAACTGAATGACACTGGGAACTCAGTAATAAACCTGCTTTTCAGTGTCCCATTAATTTCTATTTTTCTTCGCACAACAATTTCATAATTTTCAGCATTTTTCTGTTGTAGATAATAAAACTAGATGCAAATGGACTCAGCAAGCCACAAGATGCTCTTGTTCCTCACAGATAAGTATTTCTCTACCTACACTTCTGGGCCTTTTTAGCTATAGCTATGAATAAATGTGAATCAAATAAATAAAGAGGCTTGTAAGCACTTCATTATTCGCCCTAAAGTGAAAAGTGGTGGCTTTTAATGAAGTATTCAACCTATTGGTATGCTAAAATTATCAATGTTTTCTCTATTCCCTAGCTTGTACATTAAATAAAAGTACCAGGAATGAACACTTTGCTACATTTTAGTCCAAGCACCATATATAGGAATATCAGACTCTGGGTTCACAGGAATAGCATGTAAAAATTTATGTATACATATAAAGTTTTTGGGAGTCTATACTTATGAGTCAGTAGCCTTTATATGTGCCATGCATTTGTAGTTTCACATGCTTTAGAATTCCTGTGATCCCCAGGCAATAACAACATCTTTCAAGAACTTCTTCCACAGGAACTTTTTCTTTGTGTCTCTGTATTTTTTTGCTTTGTTTATTTCTTGCACAGAATAATGCTGAGCTGGAAGGGACCTGTCAGGATCATGGAGTCCAACTCTTGGTCCTGCATAGGACACCCCAAGTCACACCACCTGCCAGAGCATTGCACTCTGTCAGGCCAGTGCTGTGATGACTGCCCTGGGGAGCCTGTTCCAGTGCCCAAACACCCTCTGTGGCAAGAACCTTTACCTGATACCCAATCCAACTTCAGGCCTTCCCTTGGGTCCTGTCACTGGGCACCACAGAGAAGAGATCAGGGTCTGCCTCTTCTCTTCCCCTGACAGGGATGTTGTAGACTGCAATAAAGTATATTCTTTACTTTGTCCTGTTTTTAAGATAATGATAAAGACATCAGTGACAAGAAAACTAAAAATTCTTATTACAATTAGAAAGAGGCAATAAATTACATGATGTAGAAAACAGAGATGGACAGACTTTCTGTGGTGTCAGCCTTAGTGATTTTGCCAGTGAAGCTTCAACTGCCAAGAGATGAACCTTCACTTTATCTTCAGAAGCTATGCCACAATGTTGCAGATCTAGACATGATCATCATGTTTATTCTGACATTTAAACTACGTTTGCTCACACTTTAATATTATGCCATCCCTTCTAGCTGTGTCCATAAACAACTGCTCTTCCTTCATGGGATTTATAATCTTGCAATGCAGGTGTTTGAAATTAACTTGAAGACATTTCAAATGAAAATGATGAAAACTAGTTTTGCTCTGTTGTATTAGGAGGATGTTAGTGTCCAGTACTCCCAGACCAGGTTCATTCAGAAATTCCACGTGTGGACAATTTTCATGTTTTAATACCACTTTTACTTAATATCTTAAGATATTTGACATTACAAGGGATTTAGCAGAAGAATACAGCAGTATTGTGCAGAAAATGCAACTCAAGTATAATAAAGCAATTGCAGTACACAGGGGAATAAAACAAAAATCTGATTCCCATTCCAGGTGTCCCTATGCTTTCCATCACTGGGATGGTTGGTTGAAGCCAGCTCATACCTGCTGCTCTGAAGTTTGTTTTATTGGTTCCTCAGTTTTCATATCCCTGTGTTGGACTGAGTCACTTGTACACTTCTCCCATGAAGCTCTAGCTGTCTTAGGATGACACCCATGCCTTTTTGATTAGCTTATGGAAGGGCATTTACACAACTCATTGATCTACTCAACTTTCAGAGCCATTGGTTAAACCAAAAGTCAGCCTCATGCCACCTTTGTGTTGGGGTAAGTTCTGCTTTCTTTACAACAGCTGTGGTAAAGAAAGTGCTCTTCCCTGAGCCTCAGGAAGAGATCTTTGCCCATCTCCTCTGGGTCTGTCTCCATTGTGGGGGTTCATTGATCAGTTACAGTTGATGTGACCTGACCCTTAGTGATTTTGCAGATATTTCTACAGACAGAGGAAAACAATTATGTTAAGATAGATGCACTTTAGCTAATGCACCAGTGAGGTCATCAGGAAGGAAAGCAGCAGGCATGGCTCTGGCTGTTATACACATATCACACCATTCTGAAGAAGCAGACAGCATAATAAAAATTCATTTGAGATCTATACATTAGACTAAGTACTTCTAGCAGTGAAGTCAGAGCGTATTTGCCATCCAGGATGCTTTTTATACTTATCCTTTCCTGACACCTTTTTTTTTCTAAGTGTCTCTGACAACACTGTCATGACAGGATAGTGGTCACATCAAACTTTTTGTCCAACCTGATGCAGCTGTTCTTACATTCTTAATGTAATAGGAACACTGCCAGGGTCACTAACTAGCATCAGTCAAACTTGAGAAGTGTTTTAATCCAGAAACATTTTGAAATAAATACATTCTTTAAACAGATTATGGCCATTTTCTTAGATTACCTTAGACAGAAGAGATGAACAAATGAAGACTGCTTCATTTGAGACATGCTTAAAACATGGCTAAGGTTTATTTTAATTCCTTTCAAGAAAAGATCTCAAAGTAAATACTGATCTAAGACCACAGAATTCCTCTGGGAAGTACATTTGACTCTGAATTATTCTAATAGCTTTACAAATGCATAAATAGGCTAAATGAATTATTCCACTAAACTGACAGAATAGTGTTATTGCATTTGACTTGGAGACCTGAATAGACCACATACACACAGTGCTTGAGTGAACATAAACTTAGCTTGGAGCTGTTGCTATCACAGCAAGGTTATAAACTTATTACCATAAGGTATGAAATATATGTATTTATGTGGTCTACATATAAGTGAATAAATGCTAAAATCTGTATTCTTGGACACAGACTTTCTGTAATTTCTGTTGGATATACAATCTATTGTCCCCAGGGAAATATATACAGAAAGCAAAGTAGACATTACTGGCTTTCTGGGACAGGTCCCTCATCAGAAAATATATTACAGGAATTAGTAAACACCATAATTACTTTTGCTAATTTTTGTAAGGTACCATTATTTTTAAGGGTAGCCTAAAAGTTTTGTATGTGTTTTGTTAATTTTAGCTATTTTTGTCAAACCCTGTGCTCTTGGGGATTCTCCTACCAGAAATACAATGAGTTCTACATTGTGAGTGACAGTTCTAGATTAACAGGTCAGCAGTATTGTAAAAAGGTTGTTGACAACTCCTCTGAGAGATTGCTTTGAGTTTTAAGAGCTTCCATGTACATCTGGCAGAAGGACTGGGTGCTACAAAAGATAAAACTTTCTAATAAATCTTCAGGACACTAAAAAATCTAGTGGAATAGTTGAGTTAGTGGAATGAAGTGGAATAAACCTGATCTTTATGGCATTTTGCAAGAGTGTTCCCAAATGGCTCTAAAATGAAACAAGGAGAAAATGTGTGTTTATTGTGGAGTTATATGAGCAGCCAGAGAAAAGGAATTAAAGGCAAAGATGTTTTGAGTTGTAAGAGAAATCAAATCAAAAGGGCCATATCCATATCACATCACCACTGGCTGCTAAGGCTTTATTATATATGACAAATAGGTTTGAGAACAAGCACATCACTTTTTTTTTTTTTTTCCCCTGTAAGTCTGTTGCCTTGTTGCCTGCTGTGACAGCTAGGTAATGGAGATTACTTCATGCTCAAGTGGGAATGAATAGGCTACTGTGTATAAGTTTGTTGGGAAGAAAAATATTTTGGCTATCTTCATCTCAGAACACAGTATTTTTGCAGAGATTTGAAAGCAGAGTCACTAGGTTGCAGGGAACAGGGTGATGGAGTAAATAAGATAGCAATGCATAGTTTGGATAACATTAAAAATAGTATTATTCTGAGTTAATTTTTAGTCCTTTAGAAATCTTGAATTTTACTATTTCTTTTCCACCTGTGTGCAATACATGGCAGCCTCTGCTGCTTTGGGGTTATAAAAAAACCCCACTATTTTTCTTGGGGATAGCTGTTGGTGCTAATACTAAGATCATTTAGTGTTCTTCAGCTGGCAGCATCTCGCATTGTGAAGTTCCCACCTCACAAATGACATGACAATGCTCTGCCACAGAACAGTGAAAAACAAATCCCTACACCTCTGTTTCAGGACAGGTTAGACAGATATGACATTCCAAGTGTAAAGCACTAATAGGTTCCTTTGTCCCTGCAGCAGTGTCACACTAGGTCGGGAACTAAGCCTGGACAGAGAAAAATAGAAGAGCTTGAGAACCAAGGCTAGGCTAAAAGAGTGATGAAAACCAATTTAGTTGTAATCTGGCAGCTGTAAATTTAACTGTGATGGCAGAATATCTATAATTAGGAACAGGATAGAGAGGCAGACAGTATAGAAATAACAAAAGAGCTAGCAAGATTTTGGTGGAGTTTTCTGAATATGATGGATTATTCTAAAACTGAAAGAAAATTATATAAATGAAGACAGGCCAATTATTTTTATAGTGTGTGATCAGGTACCAAAACTAGGTCAAGATAAAAATAACTTAGAGAGTTTTATTTCATTGAAAAAAAATTAAATAAATTTATTACAACTAGTTGGGCTAGCAAAGGTAGTTTCCAAACCAGAAGATGGTAGCATTAAGTCAATATGGTGTAATTTTGGCTTTCAGATGAAACTGCTTGGTGATCAATAAGTGCTTTTGTTGTGTGTGTGAAAGGAAAAAACTGGCATGAACTCTGCAGAAATGCTCAGCAACAGGTCATTAACAATTCTAAGAATATAAAATAAACCAGAAAGGTTTCCCAAAGGAAAGAAACCTTGGGATTTATCTGAGATTTCCCCCATTAAGAGATGTGGCAGTATACACTTTGCTTAGGCCATCTGCACAAGTATGGAACTCAGTCCAGTGCTCCAGGCACTGGTATATTAAATATTGATAGGAACTCACTGTATAGTAGATTTTTCCTTCTAAGGAACTGCTAAATAGTTAATGAGGTGTTAGGCAGCTGAGTCCATCCTGGATGAGTAATTCTTTCAGTAACAACAGTTTGTTTGCCCCTTGAGGGTTCATTTTTTTACTACCTCATACAACAAAATATAATTTGACTTAGGCTTATTATTTTGTAACCTAAATATATATATATGAATTGATTACTGTCTTCTAAATGATCTGAACACCTTTGGAAATCTTTCCCTGATCATAAATAAAAAATGAACAAGTAGCTAGTCAGCATCTGTCTGATGAATTACAGTGTTTGAAGCATCACAGTCAATATGATCTAGTCAATAACAGACAGCAGCAAAAAAAAAAGATACCAGCCTACCAGGCAGAAAAATGAGTCTTTCTGTTATTTTTACTCATTTCTTCCTAGCCACAGTGAATAGATATACCACTGCACATTCTAAAGCTATACTACTACCGTGTCAAGAGTCTCAGTACACTGAACCAGTTTTTTGCCAGCTGTGTGTTCATCAGCCCTCAGCTTACTGCTTCTTTGTTAAAAAAAAATTAGAAGGGCTGGGGCGGCAGGGCCGGGGGTGGGGCGTGGATCTTTCCTGAGGATTTTGTGTTTAAAGATGGAGGCAACTGGAACTGAGATCCCTTTATCTATCAACAGAGGAATACAAAGGTAGGAAACATTTCCTTCACAGAAAACTACTAATATTCTTCTGTCAGGCAGTGAAAGAAGAGATTCTGTGAATCCTCAGGAACATCCATGTTTGGGAAAGTATATATTGTTTCTTTTCTGAAACTGACCTCAGATGAGTTTTGGCTTGTAGCTTGCACTAGAATAGAGAGGGGAAATGCTCATGGGCAGTAGTAACCAGCTCAAATCAAATCCAAGTGAGTCTTCAGCCACATCAGCTGTTGTGTTGCAGACACAGAGGTCTTGCTGCTGGTGGACAAG
The DNA here is from genome assembly GCA_013397555.1 of Urocynchramus pylzowi. Taxonomy (NCBI): domain Eukaryota; kingdom Metazoa; phylum Chordata; class Aves; order Passeriformes; family Fringillidae; genus Urocynchramus; species Urocynchramus pylzowi. The sequence continues at coordinate 305,165 of VZRH01006496.1, forward strand.
ACAAAAGCAAGTTCATGGAGAGCACTGTCAACCTGCACAGGCTTTCCAAGTCACCTGTTACAGCCATGCTCAGCTTTTCACAACATCTCTGTCTATGTAGAGTCGCTCTTCCTGCTCAGTTCAGTGGATAAACATGGGTCATTGTGTGGTTGATCTAACCTTTTTTAAAATCCAGTAAGCATTTCTTAGGTACTCTTAAGAGAAAATGCAGAAAGGAGTAACAAGATTTTGTAGCTGTATGGAAGGGTGTTAGGATACAAAAATGTAGCAGGTTTTATGTAAGTTATTTCAACATTTGCTTGATTAGGTAAGCTCAATCAGTTCAATGCAGAAAACAATAACATAGCTGACAATGCAACACAAAGTATGAGGGACTACCTTGCAGCAGATAAAATAAATGTTTTTATAGTTGGGCCACTTTCACTCCACATTACCTTAAACAATCATAAAACATTATCTACTCCATTGCACAAAAACTGCTTGATATTTCTGCTATAAAAGGACAGTCCTGAACACAGTGCAAAAACCAGGCAGATTTTGTAATATGCCTTAGAGAGACATAAAGAGGACTGTCAGAACATAAACATTTCATAAAGTAATAAATCAGTGTTACAGTAAGTAAGAAAATCTGAGCATTGACAGACATCTCTCAAGTCAGCGAGGGAAGAAACTGTTGGGCTTGCATTTTTACGTTTTACAAGTTGTACTGTTTTCCCAACACAATATGTCTGAATATTAAGGAAAATAATTCATCTGAGTACAATATACTATACCTCAAATGTAGCCCTCTGATCAATTTGTCCCAAAGCATTACTTCCACAAAATAAGAAGGGATGCTGACTATTTAAACATGGGTGCAAAAAAATACAAGAATGCATGTTTCAAACCTAACAGGCCTTCTCTCCCAGGGCTACTGATCTGAATGGAGAAAGTTTGTGGGTTTTGCTAGCAGTCCACAGGAGTCTGGGTTGTCTGTGTTGTCACTACAGCTACTGATCATGCTGCAGCACCCTTTTATGAAAAGGTTCTGCATTTTAGTCTCTTCCCCTGTCCCATTCATATCTATGGATAGAAGAGAAATGTTAGCCATTTTCTGTCACTGCAGACTCTCTCTTCTGCTCTGCAGTTTGTCTCCTACTGTGGCCTTTGTCATATTTAACACAGACAAGAGTAAATTTGGCTTCTCATTCACACTTTTTTTTCCCCTCATAAAGTCATAATTCTACAGAGAGCAACCTGATTACCTAGGAAACAGGGCAAGCAGCTGCTACAGTAAGACAGAGTACCTACAGCTGACAGGATCCTTGCATTATCCTTTTAGGTTCTACTTTGAGTTATGATGGAAACAACATAAGATGTAATTAACCCTACTGGGTCAGACCAAACCATCTAGGACAGTGTCTTGTCTGTGTCAGGGAAAAAAAAAGCAAGCAATAAGAGAAATTACTTATAAACAGAGTGCAAATTTGTAAGGCACTTTTCCCATGTTGGTGCACTGTGATGCTCCATGGAAAGTGACAGAACCTGAAGCTTTCTTCTCAACCTAATGCAGAGGAATTGATAGCAGAGGGAGATGACGTTTGTGTAGTAGTTTTTTCAGAGTTCCCAAAAAAAACCCAAAATCTAAATAATGCTGATGAAAATAAGGTGAGGAAGCTTCTGTGTTTACAGCTTCATGCACTTCAGAGAGGAATATCAATAGCCTGTCAATAGTAGCTAAACCAGTCTGCAAGTTACAGCAGTGATGGCAACAGTTCTTAAAGAAACTACTTTAAGGATTTGTTTGCTTGCATAAACATACATGTTTCTACTAAGCCTTCACCAATCTTGCAATGGGTACTCACCCTGGAATACATGCCAACAACAGTTTAGTGAGGCAAACTTTCATGAAAACCCCTGTTTCCTGAAAGCAGTGACATTTAGAGACTATGTGGCTAAAAAGCAGATATTCTGAACAATTTATCTGAAAAGGACAAATGCTTGTAGAGGTTGATCATTACAATGTGCTTGGTTTACTGGGCTGAAGTGAATAAGCTAATAATTATTAAACAGTTGTTGGAGAATCTGTGTGAGACAGTGTAGTCTGGAGTAAACCTCACCTGTCCAAGAAGATGTGAATAAACTGGAGGGCAACACAGAGAAGTTATTATGAATAATCTTGTTTTTACAGTGGTGTGCTGAAATGAACTGCTGTCAGCAAGACAGATAGTGAAAAGGGTTAAGGAGAGAAAAGAGGGATTCTGATACTTTTAGGAGAGTAATGGCTTTGGAAGACAAGTATGCAAATAGGAGTGTTGGAGCTGTAACTACAGTGAATCCCATGGAGTATGTCCTGTAGTTCAAGTACAGAAAATCACATGGCTCAGATAAAACCCATCCAAGGATAACAAAGAAAATCAGCCTTTGGAAATAGAAACAGCAAAGAGGAAGCAGAATATAATGAATATGGAGACACAGAGAAAAGAGGGAGCAATTGTTTTACACTCAGTATATTCTTTTTGTAGAATTCATTGTCAGAGTGGGGTCATAGAAAGATACCCAGAGACAAAGTAGGGCTGGTTCACGCTGTGACTTGATGATAACTCTGTAGTTATCCAAGTGGTAAGCAGTCTGCTCTGAAGTTTTGATAAAAAGGGACTTAAGAGGGAGGAAAAGTAGGTTAGAAAAAGTGTCCCATGCCTCAGCCACCTGTACTACTAGTGATGTCTACATCATAAAATGTGCCTTCTCTGTGGGATCATTATCACTGGTCATTATCCAGAGCCAATTACTATTTCTGAAAGATCAACATTGTGTGCTAAAAACTGTTTCTCTTTACTACATTTTTCTACTAGGTTTCTGATCTGTGATCATCTTCTTGATTAGTTTTCTCACAACTAGTGTATTTCTGTGACAGAATCTGCTGGCCAGTGAATCAGATCTGTGCTCAGAGGCAAGTGCATTCTGAGACCAGCCTGAGGTGCTTCTACATTGCTTCTACATTCAGGAAGACCAAGAGTCAGGAGGGATTGCAAAGTCATGTCTGGTTTCAGGGCTACTGTGTGAGCACAGTGACAGAGATGGAGTAGCACAGCATGTGCACCATGAGCACAGGCTTCTTTAGGGAGACAAGAAGAGTAGGGAGGATTGCATTCTGTACAAAGAAGCTTCTTGATGGGACAGCACTGGGATGAATCTTTTGGTGGTCTTTGGATCCAGACTGATGAACCCTGGAGAAATAAAAGTGAAAACAGTTCAGGAAAAACATACCATATGCCTTCTGCCACCTATAGTGATTTGATAAAATACAAGATTTTGTTCTACAGTATTTAGGGAAAAGGCCAAAGGTTAGATGGAGCTAAATCTAGGCCTAGATTTAGAGATTAATGTAACATTTGTAAGTATGTGTGTAGAAGAAAACATGGGCCTGTTGTTGAATGAGAAAGACAACCTAATAAGTAATAAAAAGTAGCCTGGTATCTAAATGGCCACTAGGAAGAAATGGAGGTGATTCCCATAAATCAGTAATTTGATCAGTAAGTTGAATGTTAAGAAGGCAATTTGCAAATTGTAGTAAATAAGGGGAAGAGATTATTAAGTGGGAAAGTTAAACCTCATTCTCAGCAGGCCTCATGAAACGTGGAGACTAGTGAACAGTTCAAGAAGTGTAAATTCTGCACATGGACATAAAAGACTAATTCATGCACAAAGGTAGGCTGGGACTGAGTAGCAACCCTGGTGTCAATGCCTGGAAGCAGGAGTGCAAATCAAGCAGAAAACAAGCCAGCATTGCAGACACATCACAAATGAGGGGAAGTGCACACTGGCCCTGGCCAGCTGGTCAAGGGGAAGGACTATACACACTTTCCTGACCTTTGTGACGCTGAACCTAAAATAATGTAGCTATTTTGGGGTTCCAAATCAAGAGGGGTAAGGGAAAGAGTATCAACCAGGAGATATCAAGACAGATAGGAACCTAGAGCACATGACCTTCAAAGAGAAAGATTGGCTTCTTCAGCATAACATGATTTCATGAGAATCAGAGTTCATCTGATAGCAGTCCACAGCTGCTGGAAGGGAATTTATGATTTCTTGAGCCAAACTCCTCCCTTTAGAAGAAAATAACCTCAGAAGGAACAATGAACCCTTACTGCAGCTGGGGCATTCAGGTTAAATGTTTGGGATATCTTCCTAGAAAAGATGGTAAGTACAGCACAGCAGTAGTGAGAGATTTTGCAACTTGACTAGGGAAAGAAATACCTTACCTGATCTACAGCTGATGATAAATTTGCTTCAGGAGAGAGGCTGAACTAGATGTCTTCCAGAGACATCCAGAATATTGCAACAAACGCTCTCTGAATCAATGACTACCTCATAATTAAGTATATAATTTTCTTCACACATTGTATGTTGTTTGATCTCCACTGCAGCAAATGGATGAGTTTAGCTGAAGCTCAAATGCTACTCCCAGAGTGTTCATTTAAATTTCCTGTGCCTTGAAGAAAAGACTAGCAAGCGAACTATGCTTCTGCACCTTGACAGAAGACCTATAGCTCAGGGTAAAACCTATTTTCATCTTGTTTTGTCCTGTATTCCCTTTGCCTGGAAAAAGTACATGCTTTGCTTTGCAGTGTCACTTCTTATGAGAGGATAGTCTTAAATTAGAAGCAGCAGCAAAGGTCAGGAGATTAGGAAGAAAAACTAATTGTATCCTATAAACAATCCAAATATTGTCGATTCTGCACCAGGGCTTTCATCAGCTCTTGTTTTATCAGAAATCAATCCATCCCTTCACAGTTTACTTGTTCATAGGATAAAAAATCAGTGCTTGCAGTGGTAAATATGGAAACTATAGCTATAATTCATCAGTCCTTTTCTCTCTGATAAGCTTGTATCATGCACAATAGAAACTTCATGTATCTCTCATTTTACCAGTGAATGTGACATTTATTTCTATAAACCATTTATACAGATAAACCTACAAAAAACTGAGCTGCAGACATACCTGGAAAAATTTCCCAGAGCAGTTATGCTGAAAATACTTTATTGGCCCTTTTTAGCTTGCATAGCTCCATCTAACCTCAGAACCAAACATTAATTGGTTGGAAGCACTTTTCTTTTCAGGGATTATAATATAACAATATTTGGGTCTCAGTTCTCTTTGTCTGAAAATTTTTATTGTCTTTTGTCTTCAGTGTATGATTTCCTTGAACTTCAACAGGAAACCCAGGCACATACTAAGACACGTTTCAGATTTTTAACAGCAGTCTCCAGGCTTTATTCATAGTCATCTAAGCTTAGAGCTCAGAAGAGTATATATGATTAACACACACACACAAAACAAACAAAAACAGAAACCAATAGGAAAACCAAAAACATCCCCGATGGTTAAATCATCCTCCACATTCCACGTAAGGACTTTTCAGAAGACTGTTGTTTACCTAGCATCCTAGGACATGTCCAGTGCTCCAAAAGTGTGTTAATAAGATCAGACTCATGCTCTAGGACATATATAGGAAAAGAAAAGAAAAAGAGCGACTGGAACAGAGGAGGACAGAGACAGGAACAACAATCCAAAGAGATCTCTCTGGGGCTGAGCTTTGTTTGATGCAGTGAGAGGTGAGGCCTGGCTTCCCCAGCTGACAGCACTGACCTGTGGATTTTATTTACAGACTTTAATTTCCTGGGTACAGGCTCTCATGGGCCCACAGGCAAACCTCAGCTGCTTGCCATGGCAAGCATCTTTTCAGCCAGCTCCTCTGTGCCTCTCTCTGGCCACAATTTGGTGCAAGTCCTGCTGCTTCCAGGCCAGAGGGATGCACCAGTAGCAAGGGAGTGCTGTCTCCAAGTGGTCCTGTTGCTAAGTGTGGAGAGGAAAGAGAGGGATAGGGGACCTGTCTCTGAAAACCTGATATGCCTGTTGCTATTCTTTTCTCACCTATCTCTGGCTGTCAATTTCTTTTTACTTCTTTCTGTCTTATTTGATGTCTGCTGTTGGCTCTTCTTTTTTCTTTCTATTTTTCTTTCTGTCTCAATATATTTTTTTTCTCTATTTGGAGGTTATTAAGATTTCGTCTTTTCTCTCAGAGTGTAGCCCTTCTTGCCCTGTCATGAAATGAAATCATATTGGACAGAAAGGCTTTACTTGGAGCTCAGACAGGAATTAAAACCAGCAGTTTTAACAGGAACATACATAAACATCCCCAGACTTCTTGTACTGCCAACGTGAGCTTCCTTATTCATGTTAAGATATTGACAATCTATTTTCAAGGTAGGACACATATTGCTTTGCAACTTTTATGTATGAAATCTTTTGCAGCACTGTGAATGCCTCTCAATGACAGAATCACATCTAGTCCTCTCACACAGCCCTTGCTATCTAATCACATACTTCTCCTTGCAGTGAATGTATCTCAATAAATTCCTTAAAATTTTTTAAACATGTATTATTTATGTACAGTTACAAGGAAGCAAAAAAGAAGTCCTAATTTTGCAGTGCGTTGCTCCTGATTTAAATAGTGCACATTTGCAAACCCATAAAGCACACACAATATTTCCCTTCTGCCTCCTGCTTTCTCTTCATGTCTGTTGACCACATGGATAATGCTGGAGCTGCTAATTCTCTGCTTGCAGTGCTTAATGCTCTTGCCAGAGCAGTCATTACTAGAAAGGCACTGAGGATCAAACCCATACTGAGAGTAATCCAATGTAGCATCGCCTGAAGAGACCAAAGTTGTGTCTCCCTATACCAGGGCTGTATTTATTGCTAAAACCATCTCCAGCAAAAAGATGCCTTGCCATGTTTATTCTGTGCTGCCACATCTGGCATAATCAGGAGAGAATGAGAGACAAAAGGTTTACACTGTTGTTTTTATGCCTGCCAATAGCAAGATTGGAGATTCACAGCATCTGAAGCCAGTCAGCTTGTCAAAGTGCTCTTCAGCTCCTCAAAGCACTCCATCTTAGCTTTGTATCCAATTGTGCATTTCAGGGGGTCTTTCAATATGCTCTTCTAGGCAGTGCTAGCAAACTTAGCAATATGCACTCTTGCCTAACTTGCTGACTGGCCTAAAAAAAGAAAATTAAATACATTTCTCATATGGCTATAATGTGGAATTTTTCCACACCATTAAATAAAATGTTACTCTAGTTTATTTTGATGTTTTCTAGGAGAAAACATTTCTTAAGCTAAACTTACTGAGTTGTGAGGGGACATTTTGCTAGCGCACACCATATTTTTTCCCCAAAACACATAATATTTCTGCTTCTGTGCCAGCAATTCATCTAAGGTAGAAAATCAGCTGCCTCTCCATCTCTCACCAGAATAAACCAAGAATAATTCTTCTGAAGTCAATGGAGTTAAACCAGTGTACAGAAGAGAAAATCATGTTCTGCCTGATCAGCCTTGTAAAAGAAAACAAGATACAACCTTTATTAGCAACAACCGAGTTAGAGAAACTTGTTTCTTACTATGGTTTTTAATGTAGCTTAAGTGATGGAGTATGACACATAATATCAGTAACATTTCATGAGTAACTAAGAAAAAATATTGTATGTGATGTGCATTTCTTTTTCTGTGCAGCGACAACCATGAGAAATAAACTCTTTGAAAAAAATAGTATTTCTTGGTTAATGTATTATGTGCACACCTGTGCATGCACATACGTTAACAGGAGGGCAAAAGGAACCTTAGTGCAAATGTGATAGCCAGAGTAGAGCAAACACAAAGGAAAGTTATACTGAAAGACAGACAGAAAGGTTTAATGTTAGCCATTGGAGCTACTGGAACTGATACTTTGAGCTAGTGTTTCTTACCATTAAGGCTTCCTTCTCTGTCTTCCTGAAAAGCCTATTACATAAGTCTGGTTATTGGGTTAGACTCATTTAAAATCTAGCCTTGTGTCACCTATTAAGCTAACAGATGTAGATCCATAGATGAATGAATTACTACTAGCTTCAAAATGCTTGGCTTGTGTGAGGGGATTGAGGTGCTCTATGATGCTTGGGATTTTTTATTTTCCTCTTGCCTTATCCACATGAGAAATACTTTGCTAGGAACTAACTTGCTTGACCTTTTTGTCTCAGTCAGAAATTTTCTATTAAAAGTAAAAAATGATCCTAACAGAGAGATACCAAACATCCATCGTTTAATCTCTGGGGTCCTTCAACCAATTTGAAAGTCAACATTGGAGGAAGCAATTTTTTCTGTTTGTTTCAGCCTGATCTCCTACAGTTGTTTAAATTGGACTAGCACACAGTTTTAAATTAACTGAATATTAAAATAAACATGTTGTGTACAGTTTTTATAACATTTACACAGAGGAATATGATTGTGTAAAAAATAAATTAAAATCCATGATAGGGACTATAGAATGACATTCCTATCACACAATAGTAAAGAAAGACATATTATACAAAAAAAAAAAAAANAAAAAAAAAAAAAAAAAATAAAAAAAAAAAAAAAAAAAAAAAAAAAAAAAAGGTACCATCTCTGAATTCTGGCTTCAACAGGTTGGAGTCTCAACTATGCTAGAGGTTATTAACACAGTCTGGGTGAAATGAAAGACATACTGTTGGTCCTATGCAACCCTATTTGAGATATAAATAAATCATGTCCATCTATTCAAACCAAGTTACATGTATGCATGTTCACAAGAACATCTGCACACGTACTGAGACATGTACATGCTACAATATAGTATAGTGTTTGACAGGCCACTTGGAAATGTAGCACAGAATTCTTTTCTCTTAAAGTGTTTATTTAATTATAATAATTGGTTTCTAGGGTTTTGGCACTTATCTCTGTCAAAACTAATTCTCCAACACAGTCTTTTCTCATTTTTTGGAAAAAAACCCCCAAAAGATCCAACCAAAAAAACCCAGTCTGCTGAGTGAAGATTTATTTAGACTTTAGAATCACAATTTCTAACAGTTCTTTGGTGGGAGGCAGAACTCTGTAAAATTATATTGGTATTTAGAAATACCCAAAGTAAAAATTTTTGGTAACCCCAGAGAAAGAAGTCCAGTGTTACACAATGTATCAACATAAAACACATTTGATTATTTGTTTGGCGTCTGACAAAGAAATCACCGTATACTTCACCTTTATATTTTGTTTAGGATGAAATTTACCTAAAATCACTCAGACAGAACTCTTATAATGACGTGATTATGTTAATTTGCAGATATTTGTATCAACCTTGCCAGCTTCAGGGAAACCACATGGCAATGTGAGATTTTGTCATTGCTCTAAATGTTAAATCTGTAAAGCTAACTAAATATTGACTATGAGCTAATACAAAACATAAACGTGCTAAAATACTGGCATTCACTGCATTAAAGATCACCCCAAGTGAAGAACAGTGCAACACTGCTGTTCCGTGAAGGCAGTGATATTACAGAATAAAAAGGTATTTTCCCTGTTTCAAAGTGCAGTTTTAATTTCACCCTCTGTGAAGGGCCAGATTTTACCTTCAGATAAACACAACCTGCCAAGCGATTTTCTAAGTAGGTGTACCAAGATTCCCAGGTTCCAGCCTCTTTAGAACCTGTAAAACAGCAGCACCAGAAAACGAGCTGATGGGGGAAGCTTTAACCAGGTCCTGAATTTATTAATCCCAGTAGTTCTTTCCTTGAAACAAGCAAACAAATAGGCCCAGACTTCTGCGAACTTAAACAGGTGTTGTATAGCATGAATGATGCTCTACCTGATGAAATAAAATTTGTTTAGAAATTCTGTTCCAAACTGCAGCTTGTGACATACAACTTTCCCATTTTTCTCCTTCGCTTTTGATTTTCACTTTCAGAAATGAAAATGAAGAGTCATCTGTTGTGCATTAAATATTAATTTCTAGACAGTGCTTCCTGTTTCACTGTTTGCCATGTTTTAAGAACAGAAAAATTATTCACATTCTCCATTTCCTTGAGTATTTTGAAGGCTTCCTAGACAGCAGAGCACCATAAAGAATTCTGTGACAAAAAGTAAGAGATGCTAAGAAAGGTTAAGATTTGGCATCATATGTTTGTTAATCCAGTGTTCCTAACAAGTCAAGTCCTTCAGGAGTTTTATGAGAGGAAGTTCAATACAGAGAAAATGGTGTGTGATCTTGGGATAGCCTGGATTTGCTATGCCACCTCCTCTGTTTCCTTTATTTTCTAAAGACAGTAACTCTTAGTTAATAAAATTGTACCAGACCCAGGGAACTGTTCCAGCTCTAGGTCCCCATACAGCAGGAGAGCATGGGGCTCACCACAAAGTTCTCACTATGGAGAAAACTTTAAAGCCTGTCATTGAATTCACTGCCAAGACTTCTGCTAAAACAGCTGATTTTTTGGGAACTCTGACCATAATCCTTTTAAAATATTATTCTCAGTTTCACCAACAGCACTTCACAGTGAACACACAGTCAGCAGGGATTTCATTTTTTGGGGCCTTAGCTCATGTCCATTTTTGACCAATTAAGCTTGGCAATTTCTTTTTAAGATGATGTTCCCTTCTTTTCTAACAATCCCTCCACCTACTGCCCTTGGAAGTTTTCAGAATAGTCAGGGAAAATAAAAAAAAAAAAAGAATAAAGCCCCCAGTACAGGAACACAAGGCACATCTATGTCAGAAAACTCTTGTTAGTGATTTCTGAACCACTTTTGTCACCGAAATTTAAAGCAAGAATAACAAAACCCTATTATAAAGGAGGACTGAAACATTGTTTCTCTCTTTTACCTCTTTGTATTACCATGTCACTCTGATTCAACTAAAGCTGCACAGAGGGAGGAAACCACAGTCTCAATCTCTCTGATTTTTTGTAGCAGGCCTAATTTTAGAATCTGTTGTGTCAAGTTTTTCTAAACCTGTCAGTTTAATTTGGCAGATGCGGGTTAATGGAGACCTACTGAAAGCAGGGTGAAAGTCTATCCGAGTAGATGAACATAATTCATGACTTTCACAATGCAGCAGTAAGGTAATAGATAAATGTCGCTTCCTTTAACTTGTTGCAGGAAGCTATAGACAAAGGTACCTTTTTAAGAAAAAAAAAAAAAAAAGGCACTAGAAAGGAAAAAACGTTAATGGCCATGGAAAGAGAAAAAAAATGCTGCTATGTTAGCTGGCCCCTTATCTTCAAATTCTGAAGTGGCAGCTGCAAAAAGATCAAGACAGGTAGGGCAGCAGAAGGCAGAGGCTTAGGTACAAAAAGCTTTAAATGGAAGCAGAGCACTTCAGGCACCATGATACAAATCATCAGTGGTGGAAGAAGCCTTTCAAGAAAATAATTTAATATTTGTTAAATCATTTGTGAGAATTATTACAATATTACTTAGCTCACTTCAGCCCCAGACCACCAGTGAGTCAGGAGTCCGGAAAATGCTGTCCTGACTGGACACTGGTCCATTTAGGTAATTCAATACATACATCTAATGTAGAGAGCTGAGGGTTATTCCACTTTGTAATTACATTACATTAATTCGATAGTGATTTTCATTCTGATAAAAAAATTGATGAGCGAAAATTCACAGCAACAGACCCCAGGACATCAAACCCTACAAATTTTGTGTCCTATCAGGACAGTTCAAATCCCATTTGTCTCTCTACATCCCAAGGGAGAACCTCCCCTCAGGACTTCATGCAGGTCCTCTGAATTACTCCTTCGAGACCATCAGAGGGTCCTAGTACTACACATTGACTCTCATAAGGAACTAGGCAGAATTTAAAGACTTAGAAGAGACCTGCTTTCCAAGAACTGTCCTCTTTAAGGTAGGGCACAAAAAACAGTACAGCCATTATCTGAAAGAATATTTGTGCAGGCAGATAAAAAAACCACAGACATAGTCTTCTAATTTGCTTGTGAAAATAGAAGGAAGTGAGATGTGCTTCACTTTTTGATGGTTCACTCTGTAAGCTCACCTGGTATAGAAAGCATGAAGAACTACAAAGGATTCTCCTTGTATGACAGGACTTGTCAGAAGCAGCCACAACACATTCCAGAGCAAGCAATCACAGCTATGATGTGTATCTGACAACAAGGCAGGAAAGGAGGAAAAGGAAGAACCTCCCTCCTATGTAAGAGCCATGCCAAATTGCTACTAAGTACTGTAAAAATCAAGCCCTTTAATTTTTGTGAGAATGAAGGTAAAAAACTTTGTACTCAAAAGTATAAGCTGCAAGCCAGCAGGGAAGCAAGGCTTACTAGCACAGCAGCCCTCTGGAGGCTTGGATCATTAGGCCCTAGGTATGTGCTTATCCATGCTGTCTCTGTGCAGCTTTCCTTTGTCACAAAAGGGCATCTCAGTTATAAATGTTGATCCTCATCTGCCTCAAACTGGGGACCTTGAGAGCACTGTGAGAAAAAACCCCAAAGCCCAAAACCATAGGAGAGAAGTGAAATACCACTTCTTACCAATCTTAGTCCTTTTGACAGTCAACTGACCTCCACCCATATTAAGTAGCTCTCCATCTGGCTTCTCCATAACCTGGGAAAATCCAGAACTGCTGGACAAATCCTGAGGCAAGGTGATTGCATGCAATGTGGTAACAAGTAATATGTGTGAAACAGTTTAATTAGATCTATGACTGTTGTACCATTATTCATCTGCTTATCATGAAAGACTTTGTTTACACTTCAGAGAATTCTGAACAACTTTAGATTTTCAGTGCCCTAGGTATGAAGTGACCCTGCCATACACAGAATCAGCATCTGCTCAGCATGAGACACTTCTAGCATATCGAGCAACAAAACTATTGTCAACTTGGCTCACTAATAGAAGTTACATGCTAATGAATAATGTTTAAGCAATATTTTTGCTATGTAAGTCACTTTCATCCTGTATTCAGCTGAAAATTCAACCTCTAGTTGACAGTTTGAATTACAGAATTATGAGGAAAAAGGCTGCAGGGTCCTCAGGAGGTCATCTTTCCACCCTCCCATGCCCTATAGCTGAAACCCCAGGGATGCTAAGCATTCAGGAGTGATTATGTCCAATTCTGTGAGAAGTTCGCCTTTCAGACATGCTAAAGGGCAGAGGGCAGCAAGAACAACTCTGATCCGTTGTACCATGCTTGAGACATTCACTGTTATGGGTTAAGGGTCAGGGTCTATCCAGATCATTTTCCATTGTTGCCTAAAAAGGAAAGGCCTCTCTGAATACCGAGAAATCGCTTTAAAGCCTTGATTTAACAGCACAGGATTTGCTATGCTGGATCATGGCACGAGTTCCACTGAGAGTGGTTTCCCTCCTAATTCAACAACCCACACCAGAGCCTTCAGAAGGAGCTCCAATGCATCAGCATGCAAACAGAGGAGACACCCCAAATGCAAGGAACACACCAGAGGGTATCTTCTAGCTCCCAGAGCTTCTATACTATGGTTATTTCTGTTCCAGTTTGCAAAACTGTAAATATTGTAAGCTGTCATAAATTTATAAAGATCTTTCAAATATCCAGAGTAGTTAACCCTGCCATATCAGTGAACTTCACAGACTGGCTGTTCCCCAGGAGAACCATGCTTTCCATGATTGTGTTCTAGTGTTCTTGTACCTCCTTGTAATCTATCATGCTGTAGGGCAAAGTTAAAAAAAAGAGATTCCAGTTTTACTATAACTTCCACAAATGTCTGGCAATTATTTGAAAAACTTCACATTTTTCATCAGTGTGTTTCCTCATGACAGTTAGACTATCTTTTTCTATGCAGTTTCCTTTCTTGTCTTGCCATCCCTCCAACAGGCATTTTTTGTCTGTCTCAGGTTTTATGCAACTCCTGCTATTGCTCTCTTATGTATTAGGTTTTACTAGCATCTGTGGGCCAGATGCAACAGAGCTCTAACCAGTTCCATAAGCACTGGTGTCAGTTCTGGAGTCAGAGCTGTGCATTCCCTCCAAAAACTTCCAAATTCCAAAGCTAGAGTTAAAGCAAGGAAAAAGAAAATTAACCAACGTGTGATCCTAAGCCATGAAAACTGTCAATAGCTACACTTGCTCTTTAAAAACTAATTGGAACAGCACATGAGCTTGTTTAAATCCCTGAAATTAGTGTAAATCTTCAGGGTACTTGAGCAGAGTTGGAATGAGCTCCCAGTCCCACTACCTTACACAAGCTCTAGTTCCAAAAGGTGATTAATCCCTCTGAGAGTACCTGAAGCAAGATACATCCTCCACAGCGGGGCAAAGGTAGAAAAGTGACCTTTTCTGCACGTTGATATAGTATTTATGATACTAGTTTCCATCTCTTTCAGTGACACAAGTGACTGTTAGAGTGCTAGCAATGAACACACTTCAGACCTGGCTGTACATCAAGCATCTTTCCAATTGAAGGCTCTTCACCAGAGCCTTGAACGTGCTAGGGTTACCTCAATGAGGTAGATCCTTAGGGGGTACATCCACAGGAGGGACAGGGGCACATATCAACAATCAGTCTTTCAGAACCATAGCCCAGGCATTTTCTTGGATTAAATACTATCTTGAGAGCTTGAATTGAATGCAGGAGAAGAATTAGGCACCCAGGAATTTAAACTTAAACTCTGAGAAAGATTTTCTGAAGTGAAACAGGAAATCTTAAACTCTGAGAAAGATTTTCTGAAGTGAAACAGGAAATTATGAGGAAGGTTTCTATTGGAAATATGAAATATGAGGAATCAATTATTTATATCCATAAATAGGCCCCAAAGTCTATTTCAAAGTCTCCTAGCATGGTCCACACATCCTGATAAAATATGGGCAAAGCTATGCGAGTATGACACTCTGAATCTTTGGATTAAATTCTTCTAATTTACTTGTGGAAAGCCATATTTATTGAAGAGGTGAAATTGCTCCTTGATAAATTTATGGCATATTAAGCTGTGATTGCAATTTTTACTAAAATAAAATTACTTGCAAAATTAAACCTAATTATTTTGTTATTTTCTGGGGTATATGCTGACTAAAATAATAGTTCATTTTATTCCCTAATTAATTTTCTTCAGAAAAAAATCATTGCTCAATACATCATATCTCAATTGTTTGGAGTTTTTTTTCACTTTAAAACACTTTACCATCATTAACAAATTAATTTTTATTGCCCTTTCATAAATGGCAGAGTGCCATGGAGTAAAAAAATCATTCCATTGTTATTTTCTGAACATTTAGAGCCACAGTATCCAGTATTGATGGCTTCAACATATAAGTCATCTCTGTGGCCAGAAAATAAAAAGACTCCTCTTAATGGAGGACCTGATCCAACTCCAGTAGAAATCCAGTGAACCTCTACTTTTCCACTCTAAGACTGGAAGAATTAAGACGTTATTGAGCTGATAAAACCAAACAATAATGAGGACTGCAGAAAAATCTGCTCTTACCTGAACCAGATGTATTGAATCACCAGCAATTTTGCATCCTGAAATGTTGTTTAATCTTGGAGTGTTGCCATGGAGAATTCCTGAGTTTATCTACTGAAGAGCAGCCAAAAAATTGTCCCCTTTCCTGAAGGAAAGCAGTTAGAGGTAGTTGTGTCACCTCTCCTGAACATGACCAGAGCTTCAGTCTCATTTGAACTCATCAGTTCATCAAAATGTCCTGGAGTCATGAATGGTGTAGTAGGATCCACTCCTGATACGAGTGACTGGGTTGTCACAGGGGAGTAGGTCAGTAAAAAGTAACGGCTATGGTATTTCAAACAGTTATCATAACAACAGAAACATTTAATTATTATAGCCTGATGCCTACAAGCCAGACTATTTTTTTCTCAAGTCTGGGCAATTTTGGCAGGAATAGCCCCCCAAAACCTAACAAAAAACAACAAATAAGCAAACAAGAAACAAACCAAAACCAAAACCTAAACCAAACCGTATCCAGAATGCAGTAAAAGACCCGAAAGACAATAACACTGCAATCAAAATAATTATCCAGAATTTCAGAAGTTGGGATAAGTAAAAATGTATACACTTACCTTCAGAACAAGTGTAGAAAGTGTAAGTTAATGTTGCTGATATACAACTCATGCAGAAAGAGATCTCAGTATTTATATGGCAAGTCAATGGAAATTCTGGTGAAGAAGTCAAGACATAGGAAATGTGGGGAAAATCAATTCATTTTGCTGGTTAGTGGCTCTTCTAAAAGTACAGACTGTACAGGTTCACTGCTTTCTTCCCTTCATGCTAATATTCTATAAAACTCATCCCTTTTCCCCCTGCACTTCTCTGTGTTGTCACCCTACTCAAAACATGAATTGCAGATTTTCTCAGTTTTTGTACTTCACTCTCATTAATTATCTGATCTGTGGAAGGCAAAAGGTACACTTATATTTTAATAACAAGCTTTCAATTTATCAACAGACTCATTTTGTTCTTTCCTCCACCTCCTCTGTACTAAGGATGTTTTCATGATAACAGTTAATAGAAGCAAAAATTTTTATGGCACTGCCTAGGATCAAGTTTTCAGCTTTTAAAATTCAGACTATATATATACAGATCATATTACCTCTGGGAAAGCTTTTATTAATCTCAACGTCAAAGCTGTTTCAACAAATCTACCACAATAATGAAAAGACATCTTATCACATTTTACTTTCAGTAAATTTACTATTCTCTGATAAGGTTGCAAACAACTGAGAAGTAATTGATCTGTAATTAGTGTGGCAACAGCACAAGATAGACTGCACTGGGATTTCATCATTTTTCTGTCCAGTGCTGTGCATCCTGCTCTGTAATATTAAATTATTTAGCTTCTCTCTTCAAATACAAATGGTTTCATGCATCCTCCATTATTTTAGGAGCTCTCCAAAGATGAGAATAACATTTAAATTTCTGATTATCTGTCACCAGCAGAATTATTGCCAAAGGGATAATTTTTCACACATGCCTTGCCATCTCCTTACTTAGAAAGACATTGTCTGCCCATGCCTGTGAATGGACACCACGAAAGCACATTTGATCTGCACCCAATTATCCCTATTTGTCACTTGGCTGCACTAAGCTCCTGATATATGTGATTGCCTAGCTGAATCCTTCAAGAGCTGCGGTAACTAAAGGGCACAGGCTTAGCACACTCTGGCTGTGGCGCAGAACCACTGCCATCATCTACATCACAGTTTCCAATTACTCAGGCTCTGTCTGCCACCCATTCCAAGAATAGGCTGCAGGTCATCATATAAGTCCACAGGGAAAACAGTGGCCTTCTGACACAGTTTTTTATAGTGGGATTTTTTTTGTAGGAGCATATGAAGCATGATTTTTTCAGTGCTGTGTTTCTTCTTAACTTTGAAGACTGGGGAGAAGAAGGTAACGTGAGTGTTCATTGACCTGGGAAAAGAAGTGGCCATAGTTTAATTTACATAATTGAAGACATAATTTCTTCAATAGATTAGGAAGAGAGAGACGGCATTACCCTTTTGTCACTCAGCTTCATTTTCTTTTCATTAACAGTTACATTCATCAGTTGACAAAGAAGTCGAAAGGAGAGCCTGTCCTTTGAACTCAGAAGTGTCAGGACAGTTACATATTAGTTCATATCCAGACTCTGAATATTTATTAATTTCTGCAGTATAACTGAAACAGGAAAATGAGCAGATCAGAGTACCAAGTGATCGTACTTCAGTGTCACTGTATATAATGACATGATGAAGTTTTAAATATTAGTTTCTATTCCATTTTTTATGCATTCTAAGTCAACTTTTTCTCCACAGCTGTATAACCAAAATGAGGTTTTTGATGAGCTAATGTGACTGATACGGTGTGTTACTATTGTAAAACAAAACAATTAGCACAAGTGCTTCAAAAATTTCTCTCAGTATGTATTTTCCACCAGCTAATTTCTTTTGTAAATTGCCTTAGCTTTGTCATGCCCTTTAAAGTGTCTCGCAGTGCCATCCATAGCAACAAAAGTGCCTTGTAACTGTTAGTTATTCTTGATCACTGGTATATTGACACCACCAGTCCCGCCCCAGCATAGTGGGTTGGTAACAATCCATTTTCATTTTATGCATGCTTTATTTTTCATGTTTGTGGCATTTAGTGCTTCAGGTATCACTTTTTGTAGCACCCCTCCTGTAGGTCACATCTTTCCATGCTGCAGTTGGAGAGTGTCTAGCCATTGTGGGCAGTGTTTATTCTTGCCTTCCTCTGATAGCATATGTTTTGATGATTTGCAGGTTTCTCCACAGCCTGTTTTCTAGTAAAAATTACACATGTGATGAGAAAAAGACATCCTCCCAAGTGCCTCATGAGATCTCTGTCAAGCAGAGCTTTGCAGATGGTGCTCAGTCTGGTGCCAGGTTTTCCATGAATGGAAGCAGCTAAGTAGGCCTTGAGTACGAAATGTCTGCAAACTGCTCCTAATCTCTGCAGTACTGAAGTATGTTTTCAGCAGTTGTCATTGGACCCCTGAACTTGTGACAGGAACTTTGACAAGAATGTATTCCTGACATATGTTAAATTACGGAAAGTCCTAAACCCTAAATATATTCATTTACGTATTTCACTTACTCAAATATTTAACATTTTGTCTGCCCATAATACCTACAAATCTCCCTCTCTCTGATCCTAATCTTCCTTTTTAATCTCTTAGCTAAGCAGGAATTACAGATGGCAAATTCATGCATTAGTTTGCTCACTTGAACTGCACTATAAAGCAAGAACTCAAGCCATGGGAGCCAGATGTTTTGTACTTCCCAAAGATTTACCATGTTATGAGTTACAGATACTGTGGTACAGTCCAGAGGAAAGAATTCACATAACTTTTCACTCACCTGGACTTTCTGTGAAATGAGATGGTGAAATGGAAAGCTGAAACTGGAGGGTGAGGTTTTGAGCAGGTCTCCCTACACAGAGGAGTGCTGGCAGCCTCAGTTAGTGAGATTTAAGTAGAAATTAACTTGAAATATATTAGTGATAAAGAAAAAAGGAAATTAAAAGAAGCACTAGTGACATATGTGGTAAAGCTCTTTGTGGACCCAAGATGCTTAGAATGTGGAATTAGAGGCAGGAGGAAGAAAAGCACTAAGGCCTGGCCAGTGTAAGCTGTTTTACCCTTTGCTGTCCCTTGTAGGTTTAGTCAAGCTCAGCCACACTTCAACTCTGATTGCATAAAGTACTCTGCCCTTATTTGACTTCTCCTGGGCTCTGCTGCTCAGATTCATCATGGAAATCAAACAGAAGCTGAATCTCATTACAATAGACTAATGGGGAACTGGCAAAGAGCCTCTGAACACTCGGTGAAATGGCAAGGGCGGTGCACTGTGGGCAAGCACAGGAAGCCTGATCTGAGGCCAGGCAGGTCTGTGCAGGTACCCCTTACGTCCACCTGCTCCCCTTGCCCTGTGTGGGCACTGCTGAGGACCTGCCTGGTGCTTGGGGGTTTTTTTAGCTGTGAAACCTTCACAGTGGAAATCCTCTGTGAATTTGCCACATAGTCTCCAGAGCCTGTACGTAAGCCAGCAAGCACAGGTTAAAGCTGTCAGGCCTGATCTCAGACTTGTTCCA
>VZRH01006496.1:324625-418100 GCA_013397555.1 Urocynchramus pylzowi
AAAAAAAAGTCCTCTGTGTATTTTTTCAGAACTATGATAAGAAAAAACAGGTGTATAAATACACAAAGATTAGCAGTTGGCTCGGGACATTGGTAGTGAAAATTGGGTTACTGATTTAAATCCAGTCTGTTCAAATGACCCAAATTAACTACCAAGCAACTGACTGATGGGCTGTGACACAGGTTTAATGCCCCTGGTCCGGAACAAAAGGAACAAGTGTTCCCAAAATCCCATTGCTGACGCTGGGGGGTGGCAGGAAGGAGGTTCCTGGGGAGGCTATAAATGATTTGCACAGCAGGACAGGCAGGACAGTGAGTCTCTGTGCAGGCCAAGCAGGAGAGGGCATGTGGGATCCTGGGGGGCTGAGGGGGAAGGAAGCACTGCCAACTCAAAGCCAGAAAAAGGGATTCCTTGGGCTACTCCCCATAACTGAGTAAGAGCAAATTCGGTGAAAGACTAAAAGCAAAGTTACACGCAAATTGTTTCCATAAAGTGGACGGAAGTGGGCTGAATTCTGATGAATTCACACAACAGTTGCATAGTGGAATGGAAAACCATGAAAACCCTACACATGCACGCATACATAGAGGCTGCCAAAACAAAATGTGATCAAAGCAAAAAGAAGCAAACATATGGACAAATTCTTAGCCAGAGAAAAGCATAACCAAGTTCACTGACCTTTATTTTAATTTTCTTTAGTTCTCAGCTTTATGAGGAGTGCAGGAAATGGAATGTGCTAATCCCAGCTGATACAATCTTCAAGAAAGGTGCAAAATCTCCCCAAACTAGAGAAAATTGAATGCAGCCAGAAGCCTGTTTTATCTGCTCTCCCCCAGTGTCCTTCCAAATAAAGCTCTCCTGATGTTCTCTCTAGGGCTGCCAAATAAGTCAACAAGGAACTTGCAGTGTGGCAGAGAGCTTGTTTTAAAAAATATATTAATACATCTTATGGAAAGATCACTTCAAGGAGATGAGCATTTATTTGAAACACTTGGGGATATTTTTTCATATGGCAGTGAAGAGTTCCAGGATTTTTTGTTTCCATCTTTTTTTGGTTGTTGTGGTGGGTGTTTTTTTTATTTATTTATTTTTCAAGATTATTATTTATTATATTTTAATGTATTAGCTGTTGCTCCATTTCCAGTGTCTCTTTTATTATCACATCATTTGATAGCATCCAGAAGAGCAATAGGAGAATATTGCTAGGGAGTGCATTGGCTGGGGATTTAAACTGACTTCTGGAGGTCTATATTTGGAGTTCATCTTGTAATGTTTTCAATCTGCTGCTACATAAACATGAACTCTGAGTGTAGAATTTGAAATTTTCACATGATTTTTATTCTTTTACATTCACAGAGCCATTTTCATCATGAAGTATAAATTGAAAGCAGTAAGGTTCCTCGTGAAATTGTAAATTTTACACCTGTTTTACAAACAAATGGATTATAGTAATAAAATAGATGAAACTCAAGCCAAGGACACAATGACAATGTCTCACATCCAGCTCCAGGCAGTACAATAAGAGTATAAACTTTGGCATTTGATTGGAAGGTGGAAGGTGTAACATAACTCCCTTCTTACTCACCCTGGTGGGAGTTTCACTGCCTTTGTGGGGCCAGGATTTCATTCATGGGTTCATGAGAAGCAGGGCTGCCAAATTGGCTGACAGCAGAGCAATACCATACCTGTGCCACCTGCATGGATGAGTGTACTGTGCTTGAAACAGTCTCCCAATGAACACTGACTTATTTAACCTTCATTTTACCAAACATTCCTGAAGAATTTTGGTAAAAATTCTTTTACCACAAGCCTGGTGGCTATTGAGTTTTGCTTTGGCCAGACATTCCCCATGCAGAGATTACCCAGCAGAGTTCACAAATTGCAGTGATGAACCATTTGCCGGGTGACACTCGGGGGTACACGTTAGACTGTCTGAATCTTGAGCTCATGTCTTAAACTGCAGTGTAATTTCTTAATTGATGAGTCTGATTTAACTGCTGTGTGCCTGCCTATAGAATTTTTTGTGTAAATAAATTTTTAAAACAGCAACAAAAAAAATTCTCTGACTTATGATTTGGCTCTTTATTAGACTATACAGTAAGTTTTTCTTTGATTTTTGCCTGGAGGTAATATAGTTTATTCTCTTATAATATGGGTGATGAACTATCAGTCGTCATAGCAGTACATACCAAAGAGGTTGCAGTTTAAACTGACCACTGAGCTTCTGATCAGCAGTGGGACCACAGAAATAGAAGCATGATTGAAAATCTAGGTATTAGTGACTAGAATAAGAGGGCTTAGTAGGAAGGATCAAGGTTTTTTGACTAAATGTTTCCTTCATGCTTGAACTATATTTTAAAGAGATGGATTTACTTAGGTTTATAAATGCCATAATTGTTTTAACCTTGGAACTTTGGAAAAATTTAGAAACAGAAACATTATTCTTTTATTATTTAAAAAAATTTAAACATTTATTAAAATAAATGTGTGTTTTTCGCTCTGTTGCTCTGGACAAAATAAAATAAAATAAAGTAAAACAAAGTAAAATAAAATAAAATAAAATTTTTGTTTACATCTCATTCTTTTCTGTTTATTTAGTTTTCAAATATTCTGCAGTGTTTTCAAGTTGAGAGCAAAAATTCTGCATCATCTCCATTCTTTTGTCACTGTAACCTTTACTAAGCATGCAAATGTATGGAATATGGAAAGGTGGAGGAAAGTAAAAATGGAAATATTAAAAGCTAGCCTGCCTAGACATAGGCAAAAAAAAAAGAAAAAGCAGAAAAAGAAGGGGGGAAAAAAAACCCAACAAAAACCAACATCTGAAGCTCTTCTATTTAAAAAAAATTCCAAAAACTGAGTTTCATAGAAAAAGTTTGAATTTAAACATTAGATAGGAGAGCCCTACCATCTATTTTTTTCCCTTTGGAAGCTGCAATTGGCAAGGCAAACAACCATCTTCAACTTATATAAAGCAGCATGCTGAGAGGGTATGATGGCATTATAATGTTGCACATCATATCCCTGCCAGACATTCTGGAGCTGCTTTTTTGCTATTTCTGTCACAGTCCTGCCTCTACCCTGCCTTTTGCTCAGTATGTTGGTGAAAAATTTTGTGAGGTAGTATTTAGGAAAAGCCAAATTATTTCTCATTGCCTCTAACCCATATTATACAAACAAAAAATTAAAAACAGAACAAAATTATTTTGGAAGTTTTCTAAATAAATTTAAACAATGTGCAGTTTTTCAAAGAAGAAAATGGCAAAGAATATTAGTTCAGAGAAAAGAACATGCATATTTCAAGGTCCTGCTTTAGTAAATAAGTCCATTACCAAATTCAGAAAAGCTCATAAAATATATCCCTGTGAAAAAATGTAAGAAATAAAACCTGAATATATTGGTAGAAAAGAGCTGTTATAAAGCTGTTCTTTCTTGTGTATTTTCAGGTACATCAGGTTGAATTTGTAATGGTTTTCATTTTGCATACATTCCCATTCATCCACAAGCGTAGACATCCAGCGGCCACATTTGCATGGGCAAATGAGCAACCATACAGTTATGGTTGTATGATTTAGGCTCAGAAATACAGAAACTGTGTGTTGAAAAGTTTATGGACTCTAAAAAGATGCCTTTTCAAAATGTGACAATAAACCTTCTGTATTCTCAATCCACAGGGGAAAAAACCCTTGTTTTAGTCATTTTGATAAATCTTCATGGTAAGGAAACCTTATCGTTAAAGAAATCACAGCCATCTCTCCTGGGTTTGAAGAGAGAGGATGCAACAAAAGCATCATGTAAATTGCATTGTCAGGACTGACACACAATGCTACATGCACTTGCTAAAGTTGTTGAAGCTTTAAAAGTAAAGAAAGAAAAGCAAATTTGAATGAATAACCTAAGGCTTATTAAATAATGTAATAATTTTCCTGGCTAAAACAGAGTTCTAGAAATGGTTCCCAGAACTCGTAAAGCTGTACTCTTAGTCTGTATTTGTCTTCCTGAAGATACCCTAAATAGGCTGTTTTCCCCTTAATGCCTTTCCCTTTAGGTGATACAGGAAAACACATTTGGTCAGCTTTAGCCTGAAGACACGTGGAAGAGAAACTGAGAGTCCTCCTGTTTTAGCAGTCTCTCATTCCAGTATCTACCACAGTCCCACTCTGGGTGTAGTACTATGAATCTACCAGTACATCTGCTTTTACCTCCTTCCAGCTTTGGAAGTAGAAGTCACTATCCCTCTCTTGCACTCTCAGCTTACCAAGCTGCAGAAGACATCACCCCCAAATGCCAGTGTGTTGCTTACAAACCTTTCACCTTTGAGCAATGCATAATCCCTTCATGTCCTGCTGAAGAGCACCTGTGATTGGTTCTGAAAAGCAGGAGCATCCTGTCCCTTCACAGCTCACCCAGCAGAGTTACTTCACCTCATCTGAGGTACTCTTCTCACTGCTGTTTCCTCAGTTCATCCATGTGTGAACACAATGAGACCTGACTTGATTTTCTAGCATTTATACTATCAAATTTACAGTTTTATGATGGCTCATTAATGAGTTTTACAGCTAAGATGTTTGTTCAACCTCTTCTTGCAGGCTGTTAAAACTGTGCTGTTTTAATAGCTGGGAGCCCACAAGATCAGATCTCTGCTCAAGAATATTTATGTGTGGTAAGAGTATTCAATTTGCCAACAAATGAGATTACAGTGCCTTGTAAGTCATTCATTTTGATGTTTATTTCCTCTGGAATTGCTCCCAGGGGTAGATCTTCCTTCCTGTCAAATGGCTCCATATTCACTTCTTACCAGCTGTTCTTCTGTATTCCTGAATATTTCCTGGACTGAGAGAAATGCATATTCCCTGATTTGCTTGATTGCAACATGTGACAAAGAAAGCAGAGCCCAGTCTATGTCTCTAATCAGATGGTATGGGAAGAAAGGGGAGGAATTTTGGGGGAATAATATTAATAGAGGGTTTCTTTCCATTTTTTTTCCTCACTCTTTCACCTTTTTCTTTATTTTTTCTGTGGGTGCAGGTCAGGCAGGAAGTCCTAGAGTAATTTTGATCATGTGGTTCAAAGGTCATCACTGTGGAGCACTGTGCTGTGCTGGCAGTAGATATTCCCTTTCTTTTACCTCATCTGCTCTAAGCAGCCCATTGCTGTTTACGAGAAAACTTAAATAAATGCCTACATAAAGACTGCAGTCCCCACTGACAAGACAAAATCCCTCCAAGCTTAGCACTGAGGAAAACTCAGTCAACTGAGCAAGTTTTGTGTGTCACATACTGGCTGACTAATGTAGCTCTGATTAACATATGTTGGAACCAAGTCCTGAGCACAGGTCTTTGTAAAAAAAAAGAAAAACAAAGTAAATGAGGACAACAGACCTCTTGCAATGCAAGAGCTCTTGTACAAGCTCTGAGTCCCAGTTTCAGTGACTTTGTGCTGCTCCCTTTTTATTTTATTTTTTCTTTCTGTGGGGCTTTTTGCCACTAATGAAAACAGAAGTTGCAAAGCATGCATGTCTTGATATCTTAATAGGTTTTCTACTCTACTGGGACACCTTAGCATCTTGAAAGTTTTAAGCTGATATACTGTGTAACAGTAAAAAATTAATTATTATTAAGGGTTAACCAAGGACCTGAGTGGTGGAAACCAATCCAGTTGTGTATAATTAGAGAGTAGCTACCTTGTAATATTGAAGCTGTAAATAGCCCCAGCGGGAGCCCTGACAGAAGGCTGAGGTGTTTACAAGGCACAAGAGATGCTGCCTCAAAGTACATAACTCCTGTTGCCATAACTATTGCTGATATAATGGATGTGTTCATTAAAACCAGAGGATTATTTGTTTATCCATCTTTGTCTATTGCAGGCCCTTCCTCAGAGGAGGGAGGGGGAGCTTCTTTTCAATACAAATTTATAGTACACACCTTTTTTTTTGCCCAGTCAGAGGAATATTAAAGGATTGCTTTATTGATTGCTAACCAGCAGTCTGCTCCCCACTGGGAAAACGAACTTCTCCAAACTGCTTGCGAACAGCCCTGCAGAATCCAGAAGGGAAGGAAATGTGCATACAGCCACTTTTAGAGTGGCACATATTAAGTCTTTGTCTGAAAAGCATGCTGCTCTCCCCTGCAGGGCCATTACCCAGGCTCCTCCTTATGTGCTCAGCTAGGCTGCTGGAAAACTCATCCTTTTGAGTTTTCCAGTCTTGCATGAGAAAGAAGGTGTGAAAGTTACCTGAGGAGGAAGAAGAGGAACTGTCACACCGGACCACAACATCCATTACCTATCACCTGCTGTGGTTGTAGGGAAAGGGTGAAGGAATCTAGAAAGAGGGAGACATGTTGAGCCTGACTGAATGAGTGAGCTGAGAAAAGTGCTTTAGTTTTTGTCTTTACTGCTCACTTTCCAAACCTACTTGAATGGCAAGAAATTGAAGTCATTTTCCCCAGGTGGCACCTGGTTTGTTTCTGACAGTGCCTGGTGACTGATCTCCCTTTGTCTCCATCCATAGCACTTATCCTTCTTATTAGGTACCAACATCCCCTTGGTGAGAAGGAGTGGGCACTTGGCAGCCAGGTGAGGTTGGTGTATCAGAGCCCCATGGGCACCAGCTTGTGGGTCCAGAGCTTCTACCCTACAGGAATTACACACACAGAGTTCTCTCTCCATGCACTAGTGAAATCCCAGCATGTGACTGTGTGCAGCAACAAGAAGAAAAATACCAGGAATACAACAGTAGCAGTAGCAGTACCAGACAACTAATAATAACCAAGCAGATATAACATCTCTCCATGGGCTCTTCACGGCTTGCTTCCAAATGATGAGGCCACAGGTGGCTGGGGAAGGCTGCCAACAAGATGACATCTTCACAGACCATGCTAAAGGCTTCATCACAGCTCTGTGCTCCTAGAAATGAGCAAGGGATGGATTTTCACAGACTGGTATTTCTGGATTTAGGGCTTCAACCTAATTTTTTTCATCATTAATACTACCTGAGATGTGAGATCATGACTCAGGTTTAATACATAGTGTGCATGTATCTCCAGAAGATGCTGCTCCAGGTGTCCTCAGCCTGGTGTCATTGCTAGCATGCCAGAATGAATCACTTGGTAATTTTGGAGCAAACGTGAAGAAACAGCCTGGGTTTCAGAAGGTGGAGATCCAGTGTTGGGCTTGCATCCTGCAAGCACAGTGTGGGTTGTAAGTGAGCTCTGCTGTGGTCACTTTGAAATGAACTGTCCTGCTTGGAAAGAGTAACTGCCTTACAGACATCCATGAAACCTATCACCTAAACAGCATCCTGTCAGAGCTTCCATGTACAACTTCATTTGACGAAAGATTAATTTATTGAGAGGAGGCAGCTTTACCCATTAAGGTATAAGAACAATGTTTTTCTACTAGCAAGCATCATCATTTGTAGTCTAAATATTTTTTTTTACCACTGTTGTTATCCTTATCTATTGTAGCTCGATATTTCAGACATCAGTATTCAGCCTGTCTTTGGTGTGTAACTTTATCCCCTTATACCTTTCCATATATTCATTTTAATCAAACTTTATCATATGCAGAATTTTTGTCACATCAACATCAAAGCTTAGAATTAGAAAATGTATAAGCAATTATTTTTTAATTTTTGTTTCCAGTCTGCTTACACTTTGTGCAGTGAAACTTCTGTGCCTTGGATTCCTGATCACTGTGAGGACAGACCAGGATGGAGCAAATGCAGTGGGTTGGCAAAAACATCTTGGTCACCAGCTTGCAGGATAAACAGCAGGTGTGGTATTGGAGGCTGCCAAAATCTGGCAATGTAAGAAGAAAGCCTCAGTGCAACATGGACCATCTTGGGATCACTAAAGGTCAGTCTCAGCATCCAAAACTCTTTTTGTTGTCATAGGTTTGGGGTCATGGGAAATATTTTAATCTATTTTTAGTAGGAATTTTTTTTCACCTGTCAGGTTTTGCACTTGCAGGTGGGATTTCAGTGGAGGCTCAAAACCTCTGCTGAGGCTTCGTTGTCTCTGCTGTCCATTGTCACCAGTGCCTGGTTACAGAGAATGTCTGGGAGCCAAGGTTTGCAAACTTGATCCCAGTTAAATGTTTCGCCGAATGTTTCCCCTATCCACACATTCCAAAATCACAACTGGTAGAAATCTCTTCAGATTCTTCTGAGGCTCATCAGGGGAAAGCAACTCTGCAGAGGATTGAGCACTAAGGTGATCAGAAAACGTTTCAAAGCAAGCTAATACTTTGTTCTTAAACACTATGGAAATGCTATTGCAAATCAGCTCCTGGCCAAGTGGTGAGCACGTATGCTTAATTTGAAGTATTGATTTCATGATTAAGCAGTATCCACAGTATTGATAGATATCCCTTAATCAGGGCCTTAAAGTATGCAGTGGCTCTTCTAATTAGCTACTTTGGTCATTTCACCATGACCTCTTAATTTTGTATGATTGGAGTTTTACTAGTTTATGAAAGAATATAAAAGCATTCAATAAGAAAGCAGGAAACAGTGAATCAATTCACTCCATTCTCATCAGGGGTTTGATCCTGGGATATGCTGAACATTGACAGTGCTTAGAGAAGTCGACACAGAGGCCATTGTACAATTTCAGGTAACTTGTCATTAAAGCAAACCATAAGCTTCTCTGGTTTTCCACATTTTCACATGCCAAGAAAAATCTTAAAGCAAAAAATATAGCAGTGTTGTCATTTAAAGGGGTCTTAAGAGACTGGAACATTTAATATTCAGCAATGAATGCAGAGGACAAACAAACTCTAAGTACTAGCCAACTATCTTGCAATATTATTTTAAAGATGGCAGCACTAAGACACAAGGATTCTGAAGGAATCCATGGCTGAGTACATTTGTATTAGGAAGTATGGAGTTGTAGCAGGCATAGCTCCTGATAATTTTCAAAGGGGTAGTACTTCTCATTGATGAGAAAATTGTCAGTTTCATCACCCCATTCCATCCCAAAAAGCCAGATGAAAAAACTCATTATATCTTGTTTACATTCATACAAATACAGTAACCAGAAAACAATAATCACAACATAGTTTATAAATAATCCTGCAATTCTGCCCCATAAAATGATACAAATACAATTCAAAGGTTACCTTTATGTTATTGATACAGTATTGCTATCTATAAATAAATAAATAAATCGTGTGAGATTAGGAAGTATAGTGACCTTCATGTAACACTGTAGGAAAGCAATTAGCTCAAGGTCACTTGCAGATCAGAATGGCTTAGGAGGATAGTTTAGTCCTGAGCTGTTCACCAGGACAATGAGATTTATATATCCTTGTTTGTAGATACTATGATATTTGTTTAACACGTCTGTCTGGATAATATTTGCACTGAACAAGCAGGGAAGAAAGGATGAAAGAGCCAAATGTCAGCTATTTTATATTTGTGTGTACAACAAAAGGGAGAGCTTACAAATGTCAGCAACTTGTATTTGTGTTTAACTCCTTCAAAACATCTTGCAACAAAAAATTGGATGTGACAAGAAATTAATCCATATTGTGATCTAATTATTGTTGGAAATATGGGGGAAATGTAAGATGTCTGAAATATTTAATTGAGAGAAGTGTCTATTAAGCTAACTCTGCAGTGAACTTATAAGATTTTTAAACACTTGTGCCAGGTTTGAGGTGTCTAAATAGCCAGAAGAGTGTGATTTTCTCTTTCAGGGATGTATATGGACTACACAAAAAACATAAATTCTCTACTTCTTACAATCCAGACCAGGGCCTGGTCAGAGAGTCTTGTTACTGCCGTTGCATGGTCACAGGGAAAGGGGCTTTTTTCCAGGTAGGCTGGAGAGGGAAGGCAAGTTGGGGAACTCAAACTCCCGTGAGGGCTGGCAGAGCTGGGGCTGCTGTGCTGAGCCATGTCCTTCTGTCAGCCTGGATGCAGTGGAAGTGGTGCCTCATTCACATGGTGAAATCTCAGTTTTTGGGAAGTGTTTACACAGAAACTGATAACAGCTGAAAAAAACTTTATATTTTAAATCTCATTTAACTATTTCACACCATCTCACTAAAACACCTCTTTGACAGATGACCATTTTTGGCAGTGTTGTTTGGGGCACCTACACCATGATCAAAAACTTTGTTTACATGCCCTTCTACTAACACAATCTGCTGTTGTGTGTTTTCATATTAAGCTGCAGCAAGGCAATAAGGAAGTGCTCACCCAGGAGACTGTCCAGAGAGTTTGCCAAAAAATTAGATAGGCTGAGCCAACCTGTGCAAACCAAACTGAACTGCCATGAACACAACTATTGGCACAACAAAGTCATCCCTTATTCACTATGGCCGAGTAACTCAGATACAATATGGAAAGGAAGGAATTTTACTCAGCTCCTATTCGGGGGTTACCTATCAGCAGTAATGAGGAATACAAAACGGAAGTACAGATATAACAATTAATAAAAATCTGTATTAGATTTCCCTTTCCTTTTGTAATGTGTGATAAGCAGTGCAGGGTTTTAAGATTAACTCATTGAACACACTTCTCTCTGGCAAGTCAATGCCTTGAGGACATCTGGGGCTGTGCACATTGTTGTCTCTCCGAGTAAAAGCACCCTTGGATAATTACTATCCACAAAAAGTTCAACAAGAAAGGAGGGAAGGCAGAAGGGAGGGCAGAAACACTCAACCCTGCTCTTCCCCAGCCCCTCATTTCCTCAATGTGACCCTGGCTCCTGAGCCTCTGGCCTGGCCTCCCTACCTCCAGCCTCCCATGGACTGACCACGAGGCCATCTCCCCATCCTCCCCACCATGCTCTTTGCAGGTGGTGGTCAGGTCTCCACCACCCCTTCCACAGTCTGAGGTGAAGAATCAGCCTGATGTGGCTCCAGCTGTGAGGCTCCCAGGGGCTCTCCTGTGTTACCCACCCCTTTCTCTGCCCCGTGAGCAACCAGCACAGCTGCATGCACAGCTGGCCCATCAGGGACTGTTGTCTCCCATGCCAGCTGTGTAGGGCTGGGCTGGCATCCAGTGCTTCCTCCTGGCTTGGAAGTGCCCCATGGACCACCAGTTCAGCAGTTCCAATTCCTTTCCTTTCCAATCATACTAGCAGTGAAAATCATCACTACAAGGTCTGTTTTGCTGTTTTGGTTTTTTTTCCTCTTCATATTTTTTACAGAGATTTCAAAATTGTGGCAAATATTTTACAGCAGTGATGAATTGCTTATTACCAAATGATTTGGTAACTTCCACATTGTCTTTGATCACTTAATTAGGTTGAGTATATCACATTTTGGAGAATAATTAATGAAAGTTATTCGCATTTGTATTAAAAATTGGACATAGTACAAGACTCCAAAAAAAGAGATGATGAATCTCTTCATGTTTTTGTCAAGGCGATGTAGCTAGCACCAGGGAAATTCAGAACGGGGCTCATTACTTTGTATCTGTCTTAGATGCTGATGTTTGTGAGAAATTCCTACAAAGATTATGAGAGTAATTATGGTTTTAATGATTGACTACAGCCAGTTTTCACAAGTGGAAAGGGCTACCAGAGGTGGAGGCAAGAAAAAACATGGGGCTTGGGGTGTCCTATGATTTTGCCCTCATACCACTGATCTAAATGGCAGTCTTCTTTCATCAAGAGGTCATTAGGTCAACCAAGTGGTTAAGTTCCTAGCAGCTTAATTTGTGTCAAGGGGACTGCATGTTTGTACAACCCATCTGAGAATACCATCAGGTCCCACAGGCTTTCAGACAAATTTTGCACTTATTTAACTTGGTGTGGAGTAAGAGTAGATTCTTGTCATTAGTGCAATTAATTCAAATATATGTCATTATAATCTTCAGCAGCATTCACCTATTCAGAAGCATGCTCTCTATTTTGTGCACATAACTTCCCCTGACACTAACAGGAGGGGATAATAGACATGGAAATGTAAAGAGAGGTTAATACTCTTCCCTGTGACCTTCCCAGAGACATCATATTTTCTCAAGCTGACCTCTCATTATGCTTAAAACTGCAAAGAAAAAACCCCACGGTTTCTGTTGCTTTTTTTGTTCACTTCAGAGACTACAGACATCTGCCCTAAGTACATTCTGTTAATAATTATTTTGAATGTATTCTAAAAATCCACATCATTCCCAAAGAGGGGGAAAACACAAAAGAAACCCCAGTTGGTTAGGGAGGACAATGTGCAACATTATAAGCAGTGCTGGAGCTGCCTGCCGTGATTGCCACTCAGAGATAAAAATCATTCCTCACACTTTGAGACAAAAGTAAATGGCAGTTTGCAATGTTAAGGACCCCTGTGGAAATAAGATGAAATGAGACGAGGCTTCCAGACCTGTGAGAAAAATCAATCTGATGGAAAATTGACAAACTTGTTTAACGTGTCGGCACAAGATCCGAGAGTTGACCCGTAGAGACCTCCACTTAGGCATACCGTGAAGTTACTGTCAGTTCTCTTAATCTGTTCAATTACACAACAGGATCTCAAAGGGGACTTTTTACCAAACATCACTTTAAATTAACTTTTCTTCTTCGTGTTTTAAACTTGCAGTCCTTGCCCGCCTCTTTGCAGCAACATGGGTAAATTATTAAAAGCCCACTTGCTTGTCAGTGTAAATGCTACAGAATGATCAGTTTAAAATTTTGATTGGAAACAGAGAAGGTTTGTGAGGTTAAAAAAGAAAAATGCTCATCTTCTTACATGTCACCAAATTAATCTCCATGATAATTTCTCTGAGGCAAAGGTCTATTGTTTTTCTGGTTTAGGGGGATGAAGAAATGGTAGCAAAAAGCAGCACACCATAGTTTTTATTCTATTAGGAACATGAAACTGTGCCACTTTTCACAGCCATGGGCCACGAAGTGAAACAGAGAAGTATTCAAAATGGAAGATATACAACTGTACTGAACTGACTCTAAACATAATTTTTTTTTCCCTTGGAGAAATGGAGTGGGAATAGGATAGGAAGGGAAGATGCTAAATAATGCAAGAGATGAAAGAAATTTTACTTTGAAGATAGGTAGAGCAAAATTTAAGAAGGAGAGATAGAACTGCAGATGGCCAAAGAAGAGAATTTGGAATTTTCTGTCTTCATTATTTTATTAAATGCACCATTGAAATAAAAGACTAATTTTTCCCCAAATATGTTATATTTGAAGTCTGAAGTGAAGGACTCTGAAACTGAGCAGAAAGAGCAGCAGAAATGTGGCCTATCAACTAAACTCAAGTGCCAAGACTTATTAAGATTGATGGGTATTACAGTGCAAATGGCCAGAAATATTATTTAATTGGTTCATTTTCCCTAAATGCATTCTGTTAACCAGCAAGTTCATAGAGAATGTCACAGTAGCCACAGTATTCTGTCTGCTATTGATTTAGAGTAGGTGTGGATTATGTGATGTATCCTGCTGCTGACATGTCTTGTTCTTGTTGATTTCAGTGGAATGAGGGTCTGTACCAGGTTCTCTGCTGGTTTTCTGTTTTATAGTTTGATTTTTCTACTGAACAGATTGAAGGTGAGAGACCAACATTCATTTTGTGTAGTAAAGACTGAAGAATGAAATACCAAGATGAATGACAGTGAATTTTTTGGGGGGTGGGGGAGAAAAGTGCACACGGAGAAGAAATTGCATCCAGGATGAGAGCAGAAGCAAACAGCTTATTTTTTTTTTTTTTCATTCAGAAGGGACTAAGTGATATTATACCATTCTTGTTAGAACACATTGGGGAAAGAAAGCTTACTTCTGTAACCACTTAAAATACAAAAGGCATCCAATTCTGAAGACCTCTTGTCAGTTTTGTTGGAAGTATTAATATTGTTGTAGCGTCGACAGCTCTTGGTAAAACAAAATACAACCAACTGCTCAAATAGATAGCACTTTAAAAGTTCTGTCTTGATTAATACTGTGTTCTCAGTTTGAAGACTTAAGGTAAAGGTTAACTGTAATTTACATTAAATACCTACTTTATAACCATGTCTGCACTACTATCAGAGATAGCTCTGATAGCTATCAGAAAATTTTAGAATTTTTTATTAGAAAATTTTTAAAATTTTAAATTTTAGCAGTGCAATAATTTGTAAATGGGTGGGGGGTTTTTTGTTTGTTTTTTTGTTTTGTTCTGTTTTGTTTTGTTTTGTTTTTTGTATGAACTACTGTTAAGGCTCATCGGAAACTTGTTAAAAAGTAGTATTAACTCTTTTCTGACTTTCTGACTGACCTGAGAAAGACCTTGTTGCTCTTTTCACCAACAAGAACTTTATACAAGCTATGCTTTTCACAAACTTTAAAAACTTCAGCCTCCTCAGAGTCTGTAGAAATTGATGTAACTCAGGTTAGACTCAATAGTAGACAACCTGTGTTTGTGGATTTTTAGATAGGTCCTCAGCTCAGACTATCTAACTTAAAAGGGCAAATTCTGACCTAGGGAGAATAGAGGTCAGTTTTAAGACTAACTGAGGCCAAGGGGGCCCAAATCCATATCTCCATTTTGAAGGATCATTGAATTGTTAGCCCTCAGCAACTCCCTCAAGCCTGATCCCTTGATCCAAGAGCAGAGGTGGCACATTATGGCTAGTGATTCCAGCTGCCAGCTCATGTATGTTGCTTACTTGGAGCCTACAATAGGCAACACATTTTTCAGAGATGCCCTATGTGTCTACGGGCACTCTTTCGTACGAGAATAAAGACAAAGTTTGCTCAAAATTAGAAGGGTAGCAGTTCTACTCTTTTATGGAAGCTTTTGGTAGATCTTAATGTTTTGTGACTTCAGCTACAAAGGAGATTCAGTGTTACTGAGTATTAGCCCTACTACTGGTGCTAGTACGAATGTTAATACTGAGTACTTAGTATTAAACACTAAGTATCTTCTAAGCAAAGGGTCAAAAACAAGGTGTAACAAATATGATAAGTCTCACTAACACATATGTAAGAACATAGATCACTATAATGACAAGGAAGTGGCCTCCATAGTATGTTTTATCTAACTGGTATAAAAAATGCTAGTGCAGTATCAATGGTTTTAGAACTGAGTTTAACTGAGCCTTGAAGATCATGGTTAAAAAAATATTTCAGGGGTGAGTCTAGGCCAGTCAACACATTAAAAAACAGTCATTGAAATGTAGGTGCCAGCAACTTAGGCTGGTGGTTTTGCAGACATCCTAAAAGGAAGCACAATCTACATATCACTTGTTTCTCATTTATTTCACTTGTGCTTTCTGTCAGGAGAAAAGACTTTTCCCTTTATTAGACAGCAACAAACAAGGGGAGGGAAGGACAGATGTACATGAAGCAAGGAAGTCCTTGTTTTTGCTCTTATTGATGCAAGCTCTTGACTTACAAGAAAGAAGTTTCTGTGGCCTTTATCATAACAGTCACCCACTGTTAAATTTCCAATATGCTCCAAGGACTTACTCATCTAAATGCAGAGGTTTTTGTGATTCTTACCCTTTCTTTTATACCTGTGGTTCTTGTCTATTATATCCCAATGATGCAAAGAAGTACCCTTTAGTCACTATCTGTATCAAAGGTGGGGTTTATTTGTTTGTTTCCCATTAATCTATTTCTCTTATTCCCACATGTTCACACTATGGCAATACAATTTTATCCTCTCCTAGGCATAAAGGGCAATTTCCCAGACTAGAAACAAAGAAACGTGCTGATCTTACAGAAAATTTCTCTTCCTTTATTGTTGCTGTTGCCACTTCCCAAACATATTCTGTCATGTTGACAGAGATCCTACATAAATCCTATCCAAGGCATCTTTGTTTCTGCCAAGTACCAGTTCTTATCCTTATGCCATGATGCATTGGACTGTAGAACATTTAAGAAAGTTAAATGATAGCTTTGGTGGGTTTTGCTTCATTCTGATTCTTTTTCCTTTTTTCTTTTTTTTTTCTTTTATTTTTCTTTTTTTTTAATTTTTTTTTTTTTTTTTGGTTTGTGGGTGAGTGTATTTTTAAAATGGATTCAGATGCAATATTTCTCTCCAGTTTTCTAGAATATCAACAAAACTTCATTTAAAAAATGACGAGTACAGACACAAACGTATAAAGGTGGGAAAAATAACTTTCTGAGGGCTAGTAATAATTTCAGTATTTAACAGCTGTCTGCATTTGCTCAACTCTACCTCTGCTAAGTAGATTTCCACCCATGGAAGATTTACCCAAAATACTTATTTTTCAGAGGCAATTTTTTCACAGGCAAATTTCTTGAGCTTAATTTACTGCACATCCTTGCTGGAATAGTTCTCAAACCTTTGCAGATGCAAAGTCACAGAGAGCTGCCTGGATATATATGATTTTACATGCCTTGCAGATAGCTCAGAGACGCAATTGCAAAATCTAGCTCTCACAGACAGCTGGGAATTTGTGACAGTCGCTGAAGGGCTTTGCATCCATAAACCAATGACTGGATTGCACTGATCCATAAATGCGTTATTCTCCTATCTTTGGCTAATGCAATACAAGTAGTCTTCCTGCTGTTAACTGTTTCTGAAGCCACACACAAGAGAACATAAAGGACATGGCATATATTCAAACAGAAAGGTCAGCAGGTCATTTGCTCTTTATGCTAGCAAAAGAACTTCAATATCTGTAGTGTTGCAGAAAGAACTAAATGCAGAAATATTCCTTAATTTAAGTTCTAGGTTCAGAAACTTTTGCTAAAAAGTAGTGATTCATTCAGACCCTAAAGGGGATTGGTGACAAAGTCTGGTCTGGAGCAGGAAAACTCAACTCATGAACAAGCTGTGGGGCTAAAGCTGCAGGTTTGTTTGTCAGCATTTCCTGCTCTGTAAGAATCCAGGAACCCTCATGGTGATGTCGCCTCCACTGTACCCACTGTACTCCTGTCATCCTGGCTCAGAACCTTTGCTGCCTTGTCCCATCCCACAGGCCCCCTTGACTGCCTGGCAGCCAGGGAGAGAGGCAGGAGGGACCTGTGTGTTGAGGATGCAGCTGGCCCATGGCTTCTGGCTGGGTGAGTGGCTTTCCTTGGCCTCTGCTCCTCAGAGGGCTGGAAAGGACTGCTGCCCTGCACAGAGTGAGTGAGATCCACTGCAGCAGCAAGGGGCTCTGGGGCACAGTGCTGGGCAGGAGCAGGGCTGTGAGTTGGCCATGACAGTGAGAAGCAGCTTCTGATAGATAACCATGCCCTGCAATCAACAGATGAGCCACAGGGCTATGTCTTTTTGAGCAGATTGAGCTTGCCTGGGACAGCTCTCCAGTACTGAGGCTGACAGACACAGGACAACTTATGCCTGCGCCATCCAACCTTCCTGCCCTCAGGAAGCCACAGCTGTATTCAGGGAACCTAAGGAGATGGATATTAGGCATCGTTATCACTGAACGTTTTTAGAGCCACGAGGCCAAGAGCATTCCAGCGACAGCCAGAGTGACATGAGAGTCCAGCAGTGCTCCTGGCTCTTGCTACCAGAAGAAGTGTAGCCACAGAAACTAATGCCATGTCCTGGAAAATGCAGTGCCTAGTCAAAGCAACATCTAATGAACAAACCCTTCCATTGTTACTATTGAGAAGATCATGAAGGCATTTGGACTTAATTTCAAATTTCTGCAGGGTCATTAAAAAGTAATTTTGCTTTAGCTACAACCTTTTTGGTTGCTTTTAAAGATTTCCAGGTTTATTTGCTTCCTAACCAGGAAGTAAATCCTTGCTTTGTTTGTTTTCAGGAAAAAAAAATTATTTTTTCCTATTTTCTAGCTTTCTCATTGACCTCAATATTTGAATGCCTGTGAAAGACTCAAGCAAGGTGATTAACATTCACTACATTTGTTTCTCATTTGTCTCCAAGGAAAGAAGGATATGAAGCATTTTGCTTTGTGTATAAATATTACTGCCTATTTTAGAGAAAAAAATACCCATCCCTTACAGCAGAGTTTAGTTTATATTGCTTGAGAGACCATGACTCACATAACGTGGTCGGGAAAGGTGACCAGAGATTAAAACAACAGCACAAAGACAACCTTTTAGTCCTTCAAAAGTAAGAACTGAGATGTTGATCTCAGTTCAAGGAGAAGCCAAAGCAAGGCACAAGTTAACTGTGTGCACTGGGAGTCAATGCTGCTGAGAATATTGTTGCATTTTTCTCTAAAAGCTGATATTTTGAAAACACCAGGGGCTGTAGCACTTTGCAATAGGGTACATCATGAAAGTATGAGATTATGAAATTTTCAGTCCAGAAGTTTTTATAACTTCACAGCAGCTGGAAATGCCCAATAATCCTTACTGTAAAATTTTTCATTTTACACAGACACTTTTCATCATCTATATATTTAGACACAAACACTTTTCATCAGCTATATATAGAAAGACCTGCCTAAATATTGAAGAGGAAACAGTTCAGCTTGCTGGTTTTGTTGATTTTTGCCCCCAAATAAATCTGAAACAACCCATTAGCAAAACTTTATAAAGCTGAAACACTTTGATTTACCTTACATAATTCTGATAGCCTTTAAAAAAAACCCCATAAACATAAATTAAATAATTTTTGCCTCAGTTTCTTTTTAACAGATGTGAAGATGCAGCTGTTATACAGACCTTAATTCCATGCTACCTTACTCCAGCTTGTGAAAGTATCTTCAGTTAAGCAACCAGAGCCACAATGCTGTGTGTGATTCAGCCAATTTGTGTTAATCTGAGCCTAATGCAGACAAAGAGCCAGAGGAATATCTGAACTTTCTCCCAGTTTTTCAGCAACTCATGTAATCTACAATGATTGCATGTGTGGAAAATACATCCAAAGAGCCTAGCACAGGGAAGCTTTTAGTAAAGCAGGACTTGGAAATACAAGACCCCATAAAATATGACTCAGAAAATTTGACCATGTACCTATGCTGCTCAGATTGGCAGAGCACAGCTGTTACCACAAAGAAATATTTGGTTTTTCAGTAGTGCCAATCTATGGCAGATTCTGCATGCTCAAGCTAGGAGCATCTCCCAGGGTGTCTGTGGTTTGAAAAAAACAGCTTCACATCTTTGCTTCTAGGTATACCAGAACTTCAAATAAAAATCTCAGTCACCTATATATGGCCAATATCATGGATCATTCAGGGGGAAAGCTGTAAGAAAAAAAAATTACAGGAGGCAAGTTAACATTGTTTTAAATATTTTATTGTAATGGACTCTTTAAATGGATCTGCTTTAAAGTGACTCTGTTAATATGGGGTTTCATAAATATGCAGCATAAACCCTCACCTGCTTTAAAATACAAATCTGAATGTTTACAAGGTCAGGTATCATATTCTTTTAATGCATGCTCTTACCATTGTTGTTTTGCAAAGCATTATTTTGTTAATAAGCATTTATTTACCAAGAGGGCAGCCAAGCACAGCAGCAGGCTTCCTGGGCAGATGATCAATGCCCCAATCCTGTCAGTGGTTCAAGACCCTCTTGGATGATGCCCTTTGTTGCTCAGCACTGCCAGATATTTGGACTAGTTGGTCACTACAGGTGCCTTCCAACAGAAACAGTGTATCCTTTCCTATCCTATCCTATCCTATCCTATCCTATCCTATCCTATCCTATCCTATCCTATCCTATCCTATCCTATCCTATCCTAATTATTAATTAGATGTAACAGTTATTTTCCTTTCCTTGTTCAAGATCCCATGACCTGAAGAAAGCTTTCAAGAAAGCTTGAAGAAGGTTTCTGTTTTCATAAAACCAAAATGTATGTGACCTGTTGCTTCTCTTGATTTTGCTCCTGTCAACACCATAGTTTATGAAGAATCACCAAGGTCATATTTATCTTGGTCATCTGGGTGGACATCACTAAGCTCATGAGGAGCCCAGCTGAGAGCCTGAAAAAATTAACCGTTTGTTAACTATTCTTAGTAGGGCTATTTTCTCATTTAAAAGGGATTAAAACTTGTTTTCATAGAAACAAACAATACCTTGGGTTAGACCAGGCCATAAAGATCACTTGGTTCTAATCCCTCTGACACTGGCAGAGACCAAGTTGCTCAGAACTCCATCTTGACCTTGATACCCCTTGATGTGGCATCCACAGCTGCTCTGGCCAACCTGTTCTAGTGCTTCACCACCACTACCCAGAAAGTAAAGAATTTCTTCCTTGTATCTAATCTAAACCTACTTTCCTTCAGTTGGAAATGATTTCCCTTGACCTGTCACTACATGATCTTGTAGAAGTTCTTCTCCATCTTTTCTGTGGGCTCCTTTCAGGTACTGGAAGGCGAGAGCTACCTCATCCTGAAGCTTTCTAACCTTCTGGTTGAGCCATCCCAATTCTCTCAACCTTTCCTCAAAGCAGAGGTGTTCCATCCCTTGCATCATCCTGGTGGCCTCCTCTGGACTTGCTCCAACAGGTCCATGTCTGTCCTTTGCTGGGGAGTGTGAGAGACTGAAATGTTAAAGGTTAATGACACAATCAGCCACTGGCAAAAGCAGAACATGATTTGCTGAGGGCAGATTTGCACCCCCAACCAAAGCTTTCAGGTGTGTGGTGGCAAAATCTCGGATCTGCCTAAGAACAGCCAAGGTGCAAAGGGGGTGAGTGGAAGATAATCACCAGTGGAGGACGGCCACAACAAACCAACTTTTTTTTGGCAGCAAGCTGGGTTTCGAGCCAGGTAAAAGAGAAGGCTGATAAGAAGCAGATCATGTGAGGTGAGATAAACTTTTTACCATGCCCATATCCTCCCTTGCACAACTGGCTCAGGTATAAAACGCCCATCTGGGGTATCAGGACATTCACATGTAAGCCTGAAGATACTCATCCCATCTGATGGGGCATAACTGGCTCAACTACACAGTTTCAGTATTTTTGAGAGAAATACACTTTGTCCCTGTTCAAAGACTACTAGAATATACCTAGTACTTCACAGAGCACCTGCTAACAAGGGAGGTATGCCATCTTGGATTTGGCATTTCACTAAATTTCCCACTAATCTGGGAGCCTGGGCAAAGTGACTTTGAACCTGCACAAGAAACATCACAGTAGCCACTCCTCCTGGTGAGACAAATTGCATGTGAACACTCCCCTCCACATAGCCTTTAGGTGAGAGAGGGGTGAAATGACCACCAGGTGAACTGAGTTTGCTTCAAGCCTTAATTAAACCTGGATTTAAAGAGTGAACAACTGAAAATAAACCTTATCTGTCTTTCTCCTACAACCACCTACCCCTTAATTCAGAAAACACTTAAAAGTTTGTCTTAGCCCTTCCTGCAGGTGGAACAAGCCCATCCTAGAAACGTTTCTGATAAGAAAGTGCTGAGCCACAGGTTACCCTATCTTTACAACAGGTTCCCACAAAGAATTTGAAGGAAAAAAGAACATTTTTTTCTAGTAATGTAGGCCTTTTGGATCTAGGGAATCCAGAAGCCGCCTATGAGTTTTTTCAGTTCACTCTAAGTTTTGCATGTGAGAAAACAGAAAAAATTTTTAGTTTTACAAGAGGCAGTAGCTTTTCTTCCACCATAATGATATTTTCCCTGCATGACACGTCAAAGATGAAAGAGTGCACAGTATTATTTATTCCTCTAAAACTATTTTGGAAACTGATTAATATAAGGAAATTAAGGAACTATCTGTGTCAACATTGCAATTAGAAAAACGTATTTCCATCTAGAGTTCTTATATCACATAAAACTAAAATTAATTAGTCATGGTGAGATCTATAGATGAGTATGTTCATAAAACTGAGAGATGAGTAAAAGGCAAAACTACTGGAAGTGACTTATAAGACTGAAGTGAATATAGATGACCAACCACATCCATAATATTTAAAAAATCTGTAGAGTTAAAATACATTTTAGATGGAAAAAGATCTATGGATGTCATCTAGTTAAACTCTGTCAGTTACAGCAGGGCCAGTTTACTAAGGATCATGTCCAGATGAGTTCTATTTATTCAACGATGGAGATTTCAGACTCTCTGTTAGTACAGTCTAAGTACAGTTAGCAACACAGATAAACAGAAAACATCACATCTTTCTTATTTTATTACAATTTATTCCAAGATCAAAGGTCTCACAAAAAAATTAAAAACTTACAAATTGTGTTAATATTTTTAATGCACTCATAAAGAGACATTAAAAGAAAATTGACTAAAATTCTGTACTATATCTGCAATATAATTCACTGGCTTTATTCTTAAAATATTGTTGCCATTTAGGAGTAAATAAAAAGCATAGCATTACACATGTTCACAAGTATTTACCACTTATTTTAAACAAGATCTTTACGATATATTTTTTTTTCCAGAGAAATTAGTTCATCCCCATTTGAAAAGTCTAATAATAAAACATTCAACATCCTCACTGGAAGTAGCGTGAGCTGATGTTTCTGTTGTAAAAAATTTATGCTATGGAAATCAACAAATAGCTTTACAGGGTTATACAGCCATACTAAACAAGCTTCTATGTTATGTTGCATTAGGCCTTCTGGATTAGCAAAACATTTTGACAATAATGGCAACTTTTCAGCTGAAGCTTAAGCATTTCATAGTTTGGATTAAAATGTTGTAACCTTTGAAAAACAAATATCCAGTGTTACACACCTGACAACATTCTTAACCAAATGGTAAAACTCTAAAGGTTAAGGCAACTCCAAATTGAAGCTGCAATGTCTGTATTTTTCATAATTCCCTGCTCAAATTTAACTCCTTAGAAAGCAATGTGTGTGAGAGAGAGGCTGTGTGGTACTTAGTTTCTGTCTGGGGTTAAACCATAATAGTCCCACAAAGAAAATTAATCATTTTATGTATTTAACGTGGGTGGATATTTCCTTGCACACACTGTATTAAGAAGCACCTGATCCTACAAAATGATACCCACGCTGGGACTCATGTTTAGATGGCCATCTCAAGGTTAGCACTATTTGCATTGGAAGATCCATTCTAAAATAAAACCACACAGGAAATGAGAGGGATCCTGTTGTTGACTTATACCCATTCATCTGAATTTTCCAA
The DNA here is from genome assembly GCA_013397555.1 of Urocynchramus pylzowi. Classification (NCBI taxonomy): domain Eukaryota; kingdom Metazoa; phylum Chordata; class Aves; order Passeriformes; family Fringillidae; genus Urocynchramus; species Urocynchramus pylzowi. The sequence continues at coordinate 347,564 of VZRH01006496.1, forward strand.
TTCATCAACAGAACAGCATAGTCAGAGGAGACAAGTTCATTTGCAAAAGACCTTAAATTTTTTCAGCCAAGTATAATAAGTGTCACGAACTTATTTCTGATAGTTGGCGTATTCAGCTATTCTTTGTCTTCATGAAGTGTAGCTGGTTATTATTGTTAGGGCAAGCAGTGTTATTCATTACTAAAATGTCAAGGTGGAAAGATTTTAATATCACTACAGCTTCTTATATTTAAAGAAAAAAAAAAAGACAGATGTTGATAAGAAAATGGTAATTCACTGTAGATTTTCTTATTACTCTGTGTCTTAAAACCTCTGGCACAGCTTTAGTAAATAAAAAGCATCAAGTTTAGTTCCCAGTTTCAACGCATGCCTCTGTTGATCAACTGCATTGGTGCTAGCACTGAGTTACCATTTACAGATCAAAGGAAACACACATGACCAAGGCAAAGTAAACAGAGGAAAACAAGCTTAACATCTATAACTCAAACTATCCAGAGAGCTAGTAGGAATCCACTTCAAGAAATTTGCCAAAGGCTTTTATAACTTTTATGCAAACAAAGCCACAATGCATTTCTAAAGTTTTACTTCAATATTTGTACTTAGTTGTACAGTACATTAAAGTCAGTGTACAGCTTTTGCCATTTTACTGTAACCTCTGTAAACTCACAACTATATTGCATCATATGAAAGGTTATAAACCCTTCTGCAATCCCCATTAGATCTACTGAATGCAGCAGAGTGGAACATGTTGGTACAGAAAGTTAGGAGCCAGAAGACATATTGGGTGTCCAGCCCATTTGATAAGCCCGCTCCAGTGTTCTCTTGCAATCCTGCAGCACAGTACTGAAGGTTATATGTGGATATTGCTGCACCAGCTGCTCCACTGTGGCCTCGTTCACCTGCAACAGAGGAACAGAACCTGTGATGTGCAGAAAGTGAATAAAAATGTTAACATTAGGCAAGCTAGAAGAATGGAAAAACTTTGGACTCCTGGGTGGACTTGCAGGATGGGGCTCCTCATTGTTACGATAGGTTTGGGTGCATTTATTACAAAATAAATATACAGAATGTAATGTCTGGTTAGAGAATGAAAAAAAAAACCAAAATGAAACCCCATGCTTTGGTTTCATTGTAAAGAAAGAAGTCTTATCATCCTGGCTAAACAAAATGCTGCCCAGAGTAACAGATTTCTAACTTGAAATAGAAGCTATTTACTCAAAGTTGCTCAAGCAGACATACATTTAAAAATGTGAGACTTTTTTGGCTTTGGCAAATGAAAGTGGATTACATTTTTTAATTAATTTATGGTACCATTATGGAGACATTTAAAAATGCTAAGTAGTAACTCCATAATTAACTTTACTGAAATGAACTTGCACTGTATGTTTGCTATCAACAGGTCTTCAATGAAAAGTAATAGATAACATGACTAAAGATGGGGAAAAAATACAAATTATTCTATGTTGCAAGTAGATCAATTAATCTTATATGTCCCCTTTTCCAAAAGGTAAAAGTCTGCATGTCTTCACATACATCAATGGCAGAAGATTTTAGTTTAGTCTTCTTTTGTGAAGATAACACTGCAGAATTGGGTTCAATAATTAAAACAGATGAGATGGTTGGGTCTGGGATGTCCCTCTTGAATTTGAGACATCAAAGTTAGTACCTTTATTCTTCATAAGACAAGGTAATCAGACAAACCCAGCTAAACCTAACACCTTTACAACTCCAGCGCTGCAAGGGCATTAATTTGTCAATTATTTTAAAGATGACTGCAGTTCATATCACAGAGGTAAACGGCTTTCTTCAGCCTTTAGACATATAAAAGATTAACCTAAGAACCATGAATTCTAGTTGGCTCTCTGAAATCTTTGCTGAACAATTGGGCATTTTACAATACATTGATACTACAGTTACTGAATCACCTACATCAGTAGCATGTACAACTGATGGCATTGTTTGCTTTTCTTCCCTTAGTGTTTCACATTCAAGGCCACAAGTAAAAGCCCAGACTGAAATGTGTATTGCCATTAAAGATCTGTCTTGAGAAAAATATTTTAAAGCACAGTAACCACAGTATCTAATAATATTTTTGTTCTTAAAAGATAACAAGGAGAGCTTCCTTCTGAACAGCAATTACACTCAATGACAAGGATAAATGAAAGGTTTAATACCCAGTTCTTCTACCTTGATAACAGAAACACTCAATCTTCATTGGAAGTTTCATCTAGCTGAGACTGACTTGGATAGAAAACTGGTTTAACTTCACAGCACAAACTGTACTTCTCTGGCAAATTGCTATGTTACAGTAACATCTTTCAGTGCTGAAAAACAAGAAGTGACTTTGAAAAAGCAAAATGAAATCAGAGGTAGTACAAGTCCCCCATAATATTTGATATTTACAGCTGAATACATACTTGCAAATTGTAAGCTACAATTCATAGAAATATTGCTTGGAAGGGAAGAATCCCCAAAGTGGCAGTAATTTGCTAATTTATGCCTATCCAAAAAATAGTCAAAAGTCTCTTTTCATTAGAGCTACACTACAGAGACCCACGGCAGAATCTATCACACTACCAGAAACTCCTCTTAACGGTTAACTTAGCCACAACAAAGAGGCTTACATTGTTCTTTCTTATTTTGTTCTTTCTTAACAGGAAACTTGAAGAAGATGCATTCTTTATCTGCTAGATAGCTGCAAATTTTGCTAGTACATAGAAGTTACTATGATTTAACAATTACAGTTGGGCATTATTTGTTAGAACAGCATGAATATCATGGCTTTAGAGCCAGTGTTATATACATATTCTCTGTTGTAAGAAACAAATAAAGCGAATTCATTACAAAGATGATGCTCACACACAGGAAGGTAGTAAATGCTCTCCATGCCCTGGTGTATTGGACTCAGGACACGTACACAAGGTACAGCCCAGCTAGGTTTAAGCTGATATATTTACTACCAGGCTAACTTAGGCATGGCCCATGACACTTAGGAAGACAGAGGATGTTACAATGGTATCTTTTAGTCTTAAAAAACTATGAAGAAACCTGTGGTAAACCACCTCTAACTGTTTGTCCTAGTTTTTTTCTGATACAATTATTACTAGATAAATTTTTTTACTATTTACTATTAATACTATACTAAATAGAAGAAGGAAGCTTTTGGTATCAAGTGCCAAATACAGTTACAAAATAAACATGAGTATGAAGAAGGCGATAAAACCATTGCAGAAGTGCCTCTGACAAAAGCAGCTGACCAGAACCTAAAGAATAGAAGCTTTTCTCCATTTTTTACTGGAGCATTAAGCAAATATTTTAAATTATTAGTTTGATCCTAGGTAGCAATTTGTTTTGTAACTTATTGTTAAACAGCAAAGTAATGACAAATCCTATGGATGTATTTGGAACCATAACATTTACAGAAAGAAATTACTTTGAGTCTGAAAAACTGAGTTTACTCCCACAATAAAAAAAAAAATCTTATGAAGCTTCATAATAAATGATCGAATATAAGTAACTTTTAGTTAAATATAAATGTTTTTAATCCTGAGAGTAAAAAGCAAGGAGTTAAAAATTATGCCAAACTAAATTCAATGTAAGATTACACAACAGAAGAAGGAGAAAAAAAAAAAATTGGCAGTGGGACAACCAACCTGGATCCAGAGATGAGAAAAAAAGTATTCCCTATCTAAAGATTTTGATACTTTTTCTTTACAGTGAAAAAAGTCAGGTCAGACACTAAAACAATGAAAAACTTTCAGTATTTAAAACTCTCCATACTATTGGACTAAAACTGAACTATCTGAAAATCAGGGGAAAAAAAATTCTTTCTTAATGAATGTGAAAAGTAATACCTAAATCAACTTTGTTAATATTCTTGTCATCATTTCCCTAGAGGTAGGATTAAGATGAAAAGAAGTCTTATGCCCAGCCATTAGAACACAAGCTTATGTCTCTTTGTTAAGATCAGCCTGGCTGGTGATAAAACAAAAATACTGAATGTCATTCCCAAAATAAGTTCATTACACAAACAGAACAATTTTCCCTTCTGAGCTTAAACATTCTTGTTCAATGAATGAAAACCAAAAATCTCCACATCTTAATATGCTGTAAAATGCTATATTTTTCTTTCACTGAACTTTCATTAATCTTCATCTTTTGAATTGTCAAAAGAAAGACTACTGTCTGCAGATAAACTACTTAGATTATCTAATACATAATCATTCATCTGAATTTGAATAGCTCTTCAATTATATTTTACACATAATGAGAGAATGCAGCCTGTATCATTAAGAATGAAAGTAATAGATTTTGCAAATCCTGGTCATCAAACAAAAAACCAAAATAACAACAAAGACTGATTTGAAAAAACAAAACAAGGGAGAAGATGGGTTACAGAAAATGGCAAGACTAAGTAGTATCATCTCCCTTTAATTCAATTAGAACCTGGATTATGACCTAGAAGTCATAATTTTGAATACTTTTTGCTTAAAGACATTTGAATACATATTGCCTATTTTCCAGAAGAATGCAATTGTGACAAAAATAACTTTGTGACAAATGTTATTTGGGGTAGGATCTCCTTAAATTCTTCTTCATCTAATGAGAGTGTGGTTGTGCAGACAGTATTTAAATATTATCTAATATATAGATATTAGATAATGTGCTAGAGAACATTTCTCATGTGATAATTAGGAGCTCATCTTGGAAAGAAGAACAAGAACATCCTTCTAGTCCCTGTGAAATGGTACACTGGCAAAAGTGTTTTGTGAGTGCTTCTTTGGAGAATTTTCACCATCACTCTGCTAAGTACACACAAAATGTGGCTGAAATACTGAGAAAAATGGGAAATCAGTGTTCAACACTCTTACTCTCCTTTAGGTAAAATGATCTGCCCATAACAGAAAGCCTGAAAACTGCCACCAATCTTTAAATATTTTTCCTAGACTAAAGTAATCAACACTTATGAGCTGATATTTTCAGGCTCAGAGTACACTGAAAGATGCTCACAATAAAATATTCATTCATATTTTGATCCAGCATGCTATATTTACTCATCTAGTCCTATTGCCTGATAGAATCAGTTCACTGATTTGGAACACCACTTGTCTGACACAGAACATCTTCAGAAATTTATATTATGCCACCTTCCACAAGTTTTCATGAAAAATTCAAAATGCAAGCAAGAATAGTTATTAGGTAACTTTATTTTTTTTTTCTTTTAAATTTGCTGTGTCATTTGGTTCTAGTGATAATTTCAGCATTGTTTTCTTTAATTTCTAGATTCCAAAATTAGGAATTTCTAAAGATATCAAATTATTCCAAAGGGCTAGGATTTTTTTTTTTTTAACCTAGTGTTTTTATTATGTTCCTACAACACATCTTATTAAATTCAAAGGATGAATCCAAGTTTTTCTAATCCTTTTAAGGTAAATTAGCAATTACATTTGAAACCATCAGATAAACCAGGCATTTCTTTTTAATGAGACTGATACCTTATTCACTGCTCAGGAACAGAAACAGATGTATAACAGAACAGGCTTTTCATAAAGAGGACTTTCCTAGTTACTTTTCCTTAGCTTGTCTTCAGTTGATATCATGTCCTGGAAATCTTCTCTGGGATTGGATACTCTTTCACTAAATTGCCAAGAATTGTAAGATTTCGTACGATCTCCAAAACTCCTCCTACAGGTGCATCAGGATCAGTCTTAGAATGTACTTCTGACTCTAAAGCTATTAAAATATACCAAGAATGTCTGTGTTATCTAGAGCAATACTGAAAAGCAACAGTAGAGTCATCACTTAAACTGCAAGTTTTATGCAACTCCACACAGTGTATGAGTACTCAGCATTAATCTAAAGAGTTTGATCAGCCTTTTTCAATAACAAAACCTAAATATCTTCACATCTTAATGACTTCAGTTTAACGACCAACTCACTTAAAAATTGAAAAGAAAAAGTTGTCTCCATTCCAAGTTAATGACTGAAACCAATAAGCAGTTATATAAATAAAAAAGCTAAGGCTTGCAAAACTGGATTAATGTGAAGGTGCATTACTAGAACTTCATACAAAAACCTGCTTGTGTCCCTCAGACCACCATTCAGGAATGACAGCTAAAATAATTTATGCATAGCATCTAACCTAGCCCTTGGAAGGGGCATTGGCTACCTGATTTCTGAGGACAACACAGGTTGGTATCTACAGTTACACAACTTTATAGATCAGTCATTAATAAAAAATAACAGACCAATTTATAACACCCTGATATAGCAATACCTGCACATTAATAATACATTAATTAAGAATAAAAATAACATTAATTAAGAAAGGCATTAATAATACATAAAAATGCTAGCTTAATCTTAGAAATCTAGTCCTTGCTAAGAATTTTAGGGAAATGTTAACAGGTGAGAGGTAACATTCAGACTAAAAGATTTTGAGGGCTGCCATACAGATAGTTAGGTTAGAAAAGTGGCACAAGTATTATCATAACATTTCTACATACAAACAATCACAAAATCAACTTCACACAGAAGAAATGCAAATGGATTTAAATCCAAAGGGCTTTCTTACAATATTGTTGGCATTTTACTTATGGAGTGGTATTTCAGCATTAGGGCTACTGGAATTTGTGTGCCCTTCTGTCTCAATACACATAGAGAAGTATTGCATGAAAGCCAAATTTGTATGCAATGGTCAAAGAAATGGCTTTACAGTTACTGTGTGCATCCATAATGATGTATATGGAAAGTTCTTTAGGTTCCTATTTCTCTAATGTTTTACAAAAAAATCCAACATATACACACTTAGAGTTATAAGCAAAACATTTTCACACAGTCTTTCTCTTCTCACTTCTTCCTCAAGTGAGTGTCTTATAAAAAGTGTACTTTGATTTTTTTTTTCTGCTAATAGTTGAATGAATTATATTCTCAGGTGGCCCAATTATAACTGTTGCCTGTAGCCATAACAAAATTAAAGATTTCTGGAAACGTTTTGTGTGAAGTGCGGTTGATCAGCTAAGGCAGACATATTCCACAGGGTTTCAGTCGCCCTTATGCCCAGGGGCAGAACCCTAGTTTAGGACTTTAAAAAAATAACAGCACTACCAATATTAGCACAATATCCCATAGTCCAAATAAAGTCCCTTACGACTTGAGAAAATAATGTATTTTGACTTAGAGGATGCTGTTATTGAAAAAAAGGAAGAAAAACAATCACATATGCACACACACAAACACATTGTTTTTGTAGACTGATAAATAATGAAATTGGCAAGTACAGTCTGCACAGTGCTATTATTATAATGACATTTGACAACTTAATTTTGTTAAATCCTAGCAATTAATTACCCATTTATATTTGTAAAGGTAAAGGAGTAGGTAAACAAAAATATCTGCAATCTTTTCTGCCATGTGAATTGAAATAAATGGACTGCATAAGTCTTCTAATATTCCATGGTAGCACTTCTGGAAGGATTTCAGAAAGTGTGGCAAGGTTGCTTGTGGAATATATCTACTTTACAGGTCTTGTTTAAATCTCACCTGAAAGGAATGAAATTCATTGTTGTGGTTGTTTTCTCATGTGAATGCTATTGCCTCAAACTGCCAGTCTACTGCAAACTTGCAACAACCATTTCAGATCTCCGTGAGGATGCACAGTTTTCTGCAACACACTATTTTTTATTGAAGTTGTGTAAGTAACAAAGGTTTCACTCTCAATTCTCTTTGCTTATTGCGAGGGTTTATTTTTCTATTAAAGCAGAGAAACCATTTTAAGGAGCCCTTTAGTTTGGCTGGTTATTTGGTTTGCTAGTTCTGCCCATTTCATCAGAGGAACTTCTAGACTCCACCTACAGAATATTTCCAGGTAAAATTATTACCAGTATTATACACATTTAAAAAACTTTTTTCTTCTAAAAATTGCAGTTAATAAAGACCCAGATGCACTGAAATGACAGTAGCAATTTATATAGTGATAAATATTCTTTCAGATTACTTTCTGCCTGTTATTGAATTAATAACACTGAATATTTTCCTTCCTATTTGACTACATTAACAATAATTTGAGCACATTACTGTAATACATGTCAAAATTATGGCATGTAAAACTAACAGAGGAGTCTCTCTTGTTGCCAGCTAGCAAAAATAACTGGAAGTTCCAGGGAGCAATGCTTCTAAATAAATTTCTCCCTTTTTTATTTTTTTATTCATAAAAATGCTGATCAGTTCACATTGCATTCTTCCTTAATAGTCGGCCTTATCATGATTTTGAACTGTTGGTCATCACCTGAGGGTCCACCTTTCTCTTAAAGAATGACATGGTCAGCTTTTTAGAAACAAGGACAATTTCATTAACACTGGAAAATTCCATCTTCAGCCCAGTGCCATGGAACTGCTGCAGAGGTATCAGCTTGGAGAATAAAAATCTTTTAGCAAAGAAACAGTTAAACTAGAAGAGCAAAATCGTTAGCTTGTATAAAAACCCTTTTTGTGTGTGTGTTTTAGCAGATGCTTTCGTTTACACACATAATGGATCTGTTATCCTAGTTAGCTAGGGGAAAAAAGCCAAAAGTAGTATTGTTCAGACTTTTAAAATTGTTGTACTGAAAACCAAAGTGAAACAAATGCTATTCTTCTTTTGTTGTGGGATAGCTGTGGTTTCCTTCTAATGAGATTCACAGATCTCATGAATCTAAAATCTTCATTATTCATAGAGAGATGTATGAATTGCAGCTCCTACATTATACATATAAAACTTAAAAAAATACAGCAATTCCTTTTTAATATGCAGCAACGTACTTGAACAAATTATAGTAATTTAAGAGAAAAAAAGGGCTACAGAATTTTTCTTAAAGAGAAGGATTGGATATTTTCATTCCTCTTCAAATCACAAAACCATAATTTCAAATCTCAAAATGAACCCCTTGTAATATAAAAGAAGAAATGCTAGCAATTTGGCAGGTTTTCTGATCAGGCTAATGATAGCATTTTCTGAAAGTGGAAGGCAAATTGCTGTGATAATTACATTAAAACAAGCCATGGCTCTGTATTCTCACTTTTCTGCCATTGATTAAAAACTGTTAAGCTCAAAAATATATTGGAAATGGAAAGATGTATCTCTAGAACATAGGATATATAAAAGAGCTAATGTTCTTTTTCACTTACCTTCAGTTGCAGAGTAGCTGTGCAAATTAAAAGCTTGTGAGTAATGGGTAAAAATGTTTCTCTTAAACAACAGGAGCTGCATTCCTAACTTCGCTAATGATTTGTGGTCTTCACTGAATATGTATTTACAAACATTTGTAAAACAGGTTTTGTAGAAAGACAAAGGGATAAATTATATTAAAAATCCACATATTTTCTAAAAATCTCATTCTTACTTAAGATTCAAATGATTTCTTAACTGACCATTTTTTATTTTTAGGGATCATCTATCTTTCTTCCTCTGGGAACATAAAATAGTTTGTCATTTTGTCAGTTGTACTGACCATCAACTTCTGTGCTCTAATATCTCAGCAAAACTGGAATAGGAAATATATGCTACAATCTATCTGAGAAAGTAATCTGGAATAAGCTACGGGCTTTCAGAAGTATTTTCATGAAAAGCAACCATGTCTTTTCTGAGAAATTCATCTCAAAAAATGGAAAGAAAAAAAGCAAGGAATAAGGGCCAACATGATTTATTAACAAAGTTATGTATCCTTTCACAGCTAACTTTGTTGGACTCTCTTAATTTTATTTAATTCACACATAGTGGTGAATATTGAATTTTCTGGCCTCTGTTTTCCGGTGTCATTTTTCTGCCTATTTTCCCAAGAAATGTCTCTTGCACTTACGTGGGAGCACTGTTGATAACCGCTACGAACTGCACCACAGTTACAGGAAAAAGGATCTTGAAATCTGAAAATTGTGGGTGAGTAAAGTTGCAGGAAAATTATTATGACACATTGTTCAACCAGTAAAGNTTAGTCCCTATTTCCTAGTTGATACTCAGCCATTTTTCCCAAGGGTAAAGATTTCAAGTTGCCACTATTTAAAGCTGTTTCACTTCTTGTGAGAGCACAAGAAAGAAGTGCTATAAAGACATCTTTCAAATGATTTCTAGAAATAAATAGCATGGAGAACATCACCTTTTCCTCAATTTTTTAAAATATGAAATACAAAATACACCAAAATAATTAATTAATAAACTAGAAGAAGTAAATAGGATCTAGGTCAGTTTAATGATAGGAGCGTACAGTACACTGTGTTCAGAAAGCATTTAAATATGTTATTTTGAAGCAGGCATCATTTTATGCCCTTAAGATGCAAGAAAAGCTCTTAGGAATTCTGATGTCAATGTTTGTGGGAGGAAAGAAAGCATCCTGTAACTGCCCACACCTCTCTCAAGGTACTTAAAGTAATTAAAGGAAAGGTTCAATTATCTTTAAAATATCCCCTTTCCTAAGCTGTGATAAAAAAATACAGAGCTACAATTAAAATTCATTCGAAGAATGGGCAGTCATGTTCTCATTCTGCTGTGGGGAACTAACCTGAAGTAAATTTAATATAACCCCTTGTTATGCATTTTTTTAAAATATAACCCCTTTGTTATGCTTTTCTTAGTGTTTTCTGGCATGACAAACCAAGAGCTGCTCTGCTCCTGAGCAGCAGCAACCTGCCATGTGCTCCCACACAGCCTCAACAAGTCCTAAAACACAACCTTGGGCTGCAGCCCGCAGCAGCACTCATCTATGCAGAGGAATGGGGAGTTTGTGGTTGCACCCTGCTCCCAGAGCACTTTGAAGAGGTGACAAGAAGGAACAAAGCCTGGCTTGCTGCCCCTGGAAGCACGGCACAGCGCAAACACAAGCAGGAACACCAGAACACAAAACAGAAATGCCTTCTCTTTCATGCCTTTTCCAATTATGAACCTCTAAAATGTCCTGCTTAAGCCTTAAATAACTACTGATTTTATCTGTTACTGCTTTGAAAAGAAATGGAGACTCAGAATGGCAACATTTTCTTTCTATGGAACACATAACTTGTGACGTCCTGAGTGCTGCCTGGTGCCTGCACAGACGCACACATACTCATGTACACAAAAATTTATTTGCACAGTTGATACCCTGTTCTCTAGGGAGAAGGGGTCTAGCTGCTTCAAGTACCTGTTCATGTTGGCATGCAGACAAGTGAGGAATTCTGTTGTCCAGAACATAGATACTTAAAACCATTTAGAGTCTACTCTAGATTGCTTTTCAAGAGGTCTGGATGATAGTCTCTCAGATGTATCCCATCTGATACAGAAAAGTTTCAACTGAAATATATGCTCTCATTATGATGATCTCATGGTAAAGTCAGAGTTTTTTAATGATATTTCTCAACACAATGTCATCCATTTTAAGGCAAAGACCATATTGCTCCTGTGGTGTGTATGTTAGATGGTAGGAAAAATTATAAAAAGAAAGGTCATGGCAATAGTAGTTTGATGAAAAATGAATAATTTGATTATTTTCATGGTGTGGATCAATAATGCTTTGCATCTACTGAAACACATTGCCTAGAGGCACTTGGATAATCAATGGCATAAAACAGAGACTGCCTTTACCCAGGCTCACAGCCTCTCTTGATCTTTCTGGGGAGGACCCTTGACGCCTCTAATTTATGTCAAGTGCACATCAAAGAAATTCCAAAAAGCCTGGATCATAAAGAGTGTTTTAGTGGTACCCATTTGAAGTCTACTTTCATATGTTCCTTATGTAACTGTGTTTAAGTACTTCCCTTCCAAATGCCTGGGAATTCTTAGAAAGGCATAAAAGCTACCTGGTATGAGCATAACAGTCAGTACCTCAGAAAAGGAAGCCTGCTTAGATGGGACAAATCTTCAAACCTTCTCTTCACTGCAAGCTGACAATAGTACAAAGACAAGAATTTTGGCCAATCTTCTGCACCACCCAAGAATTCTCTTTAATGATGTGCTGGACACTGGCATTTTTAATTTAATAGAGCAGGCACTGGAAAAAATTAGTTTTGCGTGATACTGGGGAGAGACAGTTGAGAACACAATTTTGTTCAGTAATTTCTCTGTTCATTTGCAGTGGAAAAAGGGAGTTGGCATCTTCTAGCTGCCAAAAATCCCTTAAGTCAAGGATACTTACTTCATTCTGTCTGTGGAGCTATTCTTCCCATCAAGGCTTTGCAAACAAGAAAATAATTCCCAGTGATAGTCCCACTACTACACTGTTCGCTGTAACAGTGTTTACGAATTTCTTAACATCTTTTAGCCACAATACTTTGAATACTTGCAGATGCACACACACACTCGCTAGCACACAGTCAACAGTGCATTTCTATTTTCCCTGAAGCTTTCTTAAGTAATATATTTCTTTCCTTTTAGCAGCTGACTTTCGTAATACGAAGTATGTTGTATGCTTCTCTAAAGAACTAGAAAAGCATTTACCAGCAATTAGAGGAATACAGACTGTAGTACATGTCTACAAAAACGACATATAGTTTAACTTATGAGGCAGTAAAGCTTGTTTTCAACATCAAGATCATTTATTTTCTATAGCAGTTAAAGACAGGATAAAATTATTGCACTTATTAGATCCTTGTTGATTGTTCAACATTAGCTAGGTTCACAAAATAAATACACGTGCAGAAGTGGTTAGATGATTCCAGGTCAGGTCTAATTCCCAAGGTCAAGTTACCCTTTTAACATTCTTTAAGTACATAATCTTAGCACAATCCATCAAAGAGATTCACACACTCTTTTTGTCTGTTGGCTCTTATAAAACACTAATGTTTAGGAGATTAAGTGGACTCAGCTTTGACAGACAGAACAATTCTTCCAAAGTGCTCACCCTCCTTGCAACCCGGAAACTGCCTAAGGCTGGCTTTGCAAAATGCTATTTCTAATTTTGCCACTGACCTGGACATTATTACTCCTTGCCATTTGAAATACTGTGTTTTGTCACTGTCTTCTATAGTGCAGTGTGAAGGCTGCAGGGTAAAGGTTTGGAGCATGAATTTTCTTAGACTAAAACCTGTTTTTCCATAGAGTGTATCCAATCAGAAATCCACAAGCCTGAGAGATGCTTATGATGGGCATCACAAGCCAGACATTTTGTTGATGATGGCTGGAAAAGAAACAATCCCTGCAGGGTTATGTGAAGACTTAAGGTCAGAGACTCTGGACCTCCAATGATTTTTCTTTTAGCTATTTCTGCTGTGTTCCCGGGCCTCTTGATCTCTCTTCTAAACAAGAACGTGATTTCTGAAGGCTATATACAGGGTGAAGTGGAGATGGACTGCCTTCCCCTTTTTTCTTCTAATGAGAAAGTGCTAAAACTTATGGACATTCTTCCTATTCTCCATGTATAAAGCTACTTAGTAAGAAATACAGTATTTTAGCATTATGGTTTTTATTCAAATCTTTGTCCTTCTGTTTTCAAAACCACAATATATAATCAAGAGCACAGACATATAGAAAATTTCTAAATCACTCTTGAAGTAACACTAAAGATTTTTTTTCCCTTTTTTTTTAAGAAACAAAGTAGTCTGTCCTGCCAACCACTTTCAGACAAAAATATTCAAAACTGTCAGAGGGCATTTTGTGCTCACTTTGGTGAGCACTTCAGGCTGCGAGTGTAACCTACAGGTATATTTTGAAAACCTACATCAGCAAACATTTATAATGCTCCTTCTAGTTCTCTGTGTGCCTTTTTAGATGCCTATGTGAACACAGCACACCAGAACAGTTGCTACAGTAGTGAATACTGAACATTTTTGTTCAGAGAAACATAAATCCTGCTGCCTCCCTAACACATACAGGAACACTATCACACTCAGAATCAGGCACCAGCTCAGGCAAAGGCTCCTTACCTGATCACATCTCATCAGTCCCAAGTATCGGAGGGATTTGCTGCGCTGAGCAATCTGGGTGGCTCCACGGTCCGTGATCTCTTTGCACCATCCAACATCCACCGTCTCTATTGTCATGCTGTACCTCCCAATGGCTATCAGAGCTGGAAAGACATGAAAGGCATGAAATACACAGCTCTGCAGATGGCAACCTCAGCTCCATGCACACACTGAATAATGCTGAAATTAAGTTTTGAGAAGCAGTTCTCATGCACTTTGTAAATGTATTTACTTTGTAAATTATATTTCATAATTCTCAACAATGTAAAAGCCGTCTTTTCAAACTGGAAGTACACACATGTGCAAACACACACAAACACACAGATAAACATATTTTCCTATATATTTTTCTACCAATCAAGATAACTAGACCAATTAGCAGACATAATCTATAAAAATTCTTTTAATTACTTTTTTTCAGAACAAGTAAGGATCAATTAATAAAATTTAAATAAATGCAAAATAAAACCAATTCTATTTCACTTTTCAGAGAAAATAACTGACTTTATAATACTAACATTTTTTTTTCAAGGAAAATAATACTACAAAGACAGCACTGAGATTAACAGGACATTTTGTGAGTCAATAAAACATAGTTTTAGAAAACCCTGCAGGAAATCTCATGCCATACATTCTATAATTATATTCCAAAATTGCATTTTTCCTCGTTGTTCATATTGGTGATATAAGAACAACGGTGTGTCTCACTTTAATTTTTTCTTCAGAAACACTTTTTCAGTAAAAAATAAAGAAAGAGTTAAAAAGGTCATAAGGAGTTAAAAGAAAAATTTGAACCTTTATTAAAGGAAAAGAAAGAGGATCTGGAAGGTCTGAATGGGCTGAAAAAAGGTATGCAGGAGAAACAACAAGGGATCTGAACCGGCTGGGAAGGTTTTGTCTTGACATGACAATGACACAAAAGATAAAAATCACTGGCACCTTGGTCGCCATGGACTATAGCACTTTTCAGAAATATGGACTCAGGAAGTCAAGCTGGGATTTATTAACAGAAATTTTAGCAGCTAAAATCTCAGTCTAAGAAAAAAGGCCAAGGTTCCTGGTGCACAAGTCAGCCACCTGCATATAATCAAGGGGTAGGATGTTCACACAGTTTTTAACTACAGTTATAAGGCAGCTGTTGAAAAGGAAGATGAAGGAGTGACTTATTCCAAGTAATGTGTGTATCTTTAAAGAGTTGGTTTTTCAGCAGCTATGAGGCTGTTCTGTTCATGCTACATTTCCAAATGTCAGGGGAAAAAAAACCCAGAAGAATTACAAAGAGCTGGTAGCTCTTGATATACAAGATATCAATCTTAGCTAATCAGCATGCAAATGAGATCTAGAAGAAGAGAAAAAGAATCCACCATACCTTCCTGTCATTCTGCAAAGAACTGTATTGCTGGTGTACAGCACTGAGGGTATTTGGATTATTTATAAATAGCTAGGTGGACTTGATTAACTAACAAAATGAGCCAAAAGATGCCAGAAACATTCTCAGAAGCTGTGGAAGGGGAAGTAGTGCATAATTTCAAATATTAATTGAATTTTGTTACTGACCCATTGAATGTATAATAAAAGCACCTACATAGTTTCATCATGGTTTCACTGATATTTGTAGGACAATAACGATTTCCTGGTCTCCTTCCAGCACATCTCTTGAAGACAAGACCGAATTTTGCAAAATATAAGTATGTATATATATGTAGCAGAACAGAAACTTTGTACTTTTTTAAGATACTTTTTAAAATATCACTATAATAAAATGTATGGATGGTTAGAAACTTTCTGCATACATTTTTCAATAGGAAAAACTATAGTAATTATAAATTATTGTACCTCCACACAAAATGTGGATTTGAAGTGGTGCAAAAATACTGAAAGCCCTCCACTACATTAGAATAATGTAAGTTCATTTGAATATTTTGCCACTGTTTGTAAAGTTACAACCATATTTTGCTATTTTCAGTTCTTCATGTAAAAATGACAAAGAGAAGAAAATCAACAGAGAATACTTTCATGGAGGTGCCACTAAAGACCATTTGAACACACTGACAAAATCTGTCCCCAGATTTGCAGACATCTCTCTGGAAAACCAAATATTTTGACAAGAGTGTACAATGTTATACTGAAGTCATATACTACTACAGTTCATCTATCAAACACAGAAGGTATGCCATTTGAAAAATCCTGTGAGCATATTGTCTGGAAATTTCCATGTGTGGAACTGCATCCTTACAAGAACACTCTGGGTTACAGAAAATACACACTATTCAGTTTCTATCAGCATTCAGCAGAGGGAAATAAGGAAAGGTCATGAGAATCAGTGAAAATGTAACAATACTTTCCCAAAACACTTTCCTCATATGAAAAATGTGATCAGGGTTTTTCTAAACTGGGGTTTATGCCTCTGTACTCTCATAAGTTCATCTGATCAGTCTTGTAGCCCACAGAACATAATAACATCCATAGCATCCTGTGCGAAGGAATCCTGCAGTTTAGGATTCTTTCCTCTTTCAAAAATCACCTTCCCTTGTGGGAAATGCTTCCTGGAAATCCCAATAGACTGTATTGACCAGGTCTTCTTTATTGCTTCCTGACTTCTTCAAAGTACTTAAGTACAAACTCTCTTAATGAAAGCTGTGTCAACTCTTCCTGGATACGTTGCATTTATTCACATGTTCACTAACTGCATTCCATATTATAACTAACTTGCCTTATACGGGCACGAGATTGATCAATTAATATTTTTCTGATCTTCCCTGAAACATATTTTTGAAATACTTCTGCAAGGCAATTCTGTGGTAGTCAGGCAGGTTTAAGTGAAGGATTACACAGTGCAGCTATATATTGCAGGAGCTTGGCTATTTCATCCTCAAGTTCTTTTACTGAGTACACACACATCTCCTGCTTGTATGAGCAAAACACTTTAAGCTACAAGTTTCAGCTAAGAAAATGTTTGCATTGCTCAACAGCTTTTCTTCTTCTCTGCATTTGCCCACAATAATCAGAATACACTGCTATTCTTCAAAAGTCTGGCAGTAATTTAATGAGGAAACATGCAGCAAAACCCTTACAAAACTAAGTTTAAATTCTGTAACTTGAGAACTTGTAGCACAATCAGCAGTGAATAGCCAGAAGTATGTTTCAACACTAATGAGAGCTGGGCTTAAAAACATGGTCAGCGATCAAAGGGAAGAACCTGACACACTGAAATTAAGTAGAGAAGAATATACAAAAATACTCCGAGCAGTTTGAAGACGTTTGCTTTGACATATGAACCTCTCTTTTTTTTTGAATATTTAACAAGGCATCCAATTATTTTTTCTCCTTTTTATAGCCCCATTTATTTTGGCAAAAGCAACATACTATATTTATTTTTCCAGTACTAGGTTTATGGAATGGAAATCAACTGATGTACAGCTCCTACTCTGCAGAAGATAAAGTGTAATGTCTCCAACTGGAATTGGAAAATCACCCCTACAGCCTTGAACTGTATCAAGCAAAACTGGTTTTTTGGTTGTAATGGTACTTGGCTATTGAAGTTGAAAGGACCAGATTTGTAGAAAAGAGAAACATCTTCTGGATGATCAGCTGGAATAGTTGAGAACACCAGACAAATTTCATCCTTTGTGCACTACCACTAATAGAAAATTGTAATTTAGTGTCACTTTATTTTAAACTGATTAAATTAAACTGACACATGTAAATGCATCTGCTGCTACAGACAGAAATGTCTGTCAGAGAGAAGGTCTCTGTTCAGCTGTGCACAACCTGTGAAACCAGCGGCTGTTATGTGGGTGTTGGCATCAAGTCTAAGGTTGTTACAAAAGAAAAAAAAAATAAAATTTGCCATAAGCAACTGATATTTGGCCTACTCTTAATTTAATTTGAAGTAATTTTTATGTCTGGAAACAAATACCCCAGGTTTTGCATAATATTACCAAATGCAATTGTTTGGAAATCTGGTGTATTGAACACAATTATGTCCAATTAAAAATATTTTTAATGCCATGGACCTACTACACTGTAGAGTACTTCCTTAATCAATAAATCCTATTTCAATTTAACTGAAAATAAACCTCTGTAAGGCTTAACTGTGTTTCTGTTTTCTTCTTGTTATTACCTAAAATGCAAATGTACAAAACACTGCATTTGGTCAGCCTTCAGTGAAGCCTGGACAAAAGAGTTTTCAAAAACTGATTATGATTGATATCATCCTTACATCAGGGCATTATAGACATATATGAATTAATGCAAAAATCACTTCTGCATTTCTTTCTTTCTTTTTTTCATTAACGTCAAAAGCACTTAAATGTGCAAGAATTAGAATTCAAAATTTCCAATCTCTAAGGGTTTTAGACAGAGGAGAAATAATCAGTCAACCAAGGATTACCAAGAAGCAGTCTTCTTACAGAACTTTCCATTAAATTTTTATTTTTATATGTGTACATTATGTAATATACATGTCTAATTAACATTTATCTATTAATACCTATATAAAACATAAATAATACAAAAGAATATAGTGTATTATCTTTTAACTTATTATAAAGGCAAAAGCTATTAAGGTGGCTTTGACAGTTATCTACTAACTCCTGGGGAGTCTAATTTATAAAAAAAGAGTTAAAACTGTAATAAGCAGATGTAATAAAAATAAAACTAGCAAAGAAACGAATACATTCAGCTGCTAAAAATATGGTGTAACAGAACAGCTTAGTGGATTTTGTAATAGTCTTCTGCTGTTGTTGGCATTATGGAGTTACTCTCATTTGCCTGAGTTATTTAAAATATGAGTGGACAAAGCACTGGAGAGAGAAGAAAATATTCTACAAGATAGATCAAAAATAGGCAACCTAAAAAGTTTTTTTCTATCTTTTATTTATGTTGTTCTATTGAATTAGAAACAAAAGAGAAAGATGAAAATCATCCAGGTAAATTATAAACATCTGAATGCACTGAAGTTTTAACGGTCACCAAAATTATTTTGATATTTCATTTAAAGTGATTTGTGAAAAAGAACTTAAAAATTAGCACACAATTAGACACAAACACTTGAAAATTGTAAAATACTGTTGAATATAGACAATACACTGCCATCTGATTTTAATATAACATTATATTTACAAACAGAAACCTTATGTTATATATGTTAATAACACTCCCTATAGTATAGCTTAAATATTGCTTATACATAGAAAAAGCTTTTCTTTACAAATGCATGCCTATAAAAACTTAAATTAGGGCAACAGAATTTTATTCTCCAGAGCAAATCTTGCTGCCATGAGAAAAAAGCTTGATCATTTTGCCCATGATACTAACTGTGCATGTTTAGCCCCTGCACTGATGAGGTTGGTGGTTGTCTGCCATGCAAATTACTAAATCCTGCAGTTTAGCTAATCTGCTATGTGCAGAAAGGCAGTACATGTCTATTTCCATTTCCATGTGTCAAAAGGTGTTAAGCTGCTGCAGCCATGCACAGCAGAGGAAGAAATCACTGCTCCGCTACCTTGCTCACCCAGCAGAGGAATCATAGCTCACAGTTCATATTGCTTATGCTTCAAATGAAAGACTCACTGAGTGATAAAACTTTTTATGCAATTCACTTACTTCTGTTTTGAAATTGTAAGGGCATTTTGATGATTAAATGAATGTTTGTTCATCATATCCTGACATAAATCATGCATCGAGCACTGTAGTTCATCTTGTAGCAAATAAAGGCTATCATGGATGTATTGGTCCAAAACTCCAGTTTGTGCTGGTTTCCTGGTAAAAACTCTAATTCTGCTCAGGCATTTGCACATCCAGCTGACAGGTAGTATGACATAGTTTTTAATTCCTTTATAATCAAGACCTCTCATAACAGCTATATTTCAGTGCCACCAGGAAATAGCAAAACAAGACAGACAGAATATGTACAAAAACTGGCCTTCTACCAGGAATTTCAGCCAATTCCATTTACAGTCATGCACTTAAGTGCATTCCTGGTTTTCAATGCAGTTCCCTTGAAATTAAAGTAAAAACATAAACAGAGAGCATAGCCCTGAACTTCACTGTTCTCATAATCAAATGTCAATCCTTATTCCCTAACTAAATTCCCATATAGTACATCCATGTAACAGACATATAGGGGAGCAAGCAAATCCTTTCCCTAGGGAACAGAAGTGATGCAAAAGGGAGATTGGTCAGTGCTCATTTAAAAAATATTTTACACTACTGGTATTTTAATATTTATAGCAAGTGCTCACAAAAAACAGTGCCCAGAAAGGTATGTGAACAAGTAAATATTTCATCTTTTGTAAATCCTAGAGACATTTAGAAGCAACGTTGCCCAGCCTCAAAAGTTTTCCCAGTGGAATGCTGTATCACTTCCCAGCATGGCCAACCTGCATTTTAACACACTTGGTGTACTTAGTTTTTTTCCCTACTGTTTTAATCTGCCTCAGGCTGCTTGAGGTCTCATGTGATAATTTTACTGTTGAACCTTTGTTCATAAGTGGCTTGGGCAACATTTCTTGAGAATGAAGGATGGAAGTGCAACAAAATGCAGAAAGATACAGTGGCATGACCACAATGGGAAACCAATCTAACCAGATGCCTCAAGGAAATGAAAAGGAGACAGACTGTACCCCTTGAGCAACTCTTTTTTTCTCGAAGAGTTTAGAAAATCTGGTTAAATCTCTTCTCTCTGAAATAATATTTTGACCTTAATTTGGGAGTATGGTGGAAAACCACTCAAGTAGTGATACTACTGTAAGTTTAAAAAAAATCAAGCTGTTTGTAAATGATAACACATAAATGTATGTATTTCTGGTTTAAGTTTTAAAAATAAAATCTCAATGTTTAATGTATTTGTTACCTAAAGAACCATAAAGAAAATGCCTGGATGAGGAAAGCCCCAAGGACTGAAATGACCTCATGTGAGAGGAAAGATGACAGAGACATCTCTCATGCAGAAAAAAGTATTTTATTTTATACTTTTTATATAAAATACATCTAATACAGGTAAATATTTTTTCCTTCAGAGTCACAAAAATAAATTGTATAGGGTTACTTGGCCATGATCTGGTTGTGGTAACCATAGTTACCATTAAGTTGGTACAGTATACATTTTGTACTCAATGCCAACTTAATTAACTGATACAAAGAAAATGGGCAACTGCTAACCAACTTTTATCCTACAGATAAAACTCCATGAAACACATGGCACTTAGAGGGCTATGACTTCCCAAGTAAAACTTTTCTTATTGTTTGATTTACTTCTTCATCTTGGCTATTTGATGCAACTAAAAGTATGTACAAATCATAAACATTTGTACAAAGGTTACTATTTGTTGTCCTACAGTGTAAGCAAAGCTTTGGCCTAAACTAGAAATTAAATTGAAAATATAGAAAAGAATGATCTTTCAAAATTATCTTAAATGTTACAACTATTAAGCACCTGTTTCCCCAGAAGTCCATACTAAGAACAAAGCTAACCTATGGATAGTCACAGAAAATGGTTTGTTGTGTTTTATACAGGTCTCTCAAGAAAAAATCCAACATTGACAACAATGAATTAATCATAAATACATCTGCAGTCTAAATTAAATATATTAATCCTGAACATAAGCTCTGTGACTTTTCAGCCATTTCAGTATCTTTTACTCCACAGCAAAAAACAAATAAAAACAAAGCATCCCCCTCTCCAAATCTTCAAAACAAGGATGTAAAAAACCCTTAGTACTACAAATTGAAAGGCATGCAGCATATTTACTTCTGTCCTGACTCCAGACCTCTTATAAAAATATTAAAAAATAACCATTTCAGAAATGGATTGCAAACGTGGTTGGAGTTGCTGCTTTTAACCCCTAGGTTTTAAGCTGAAATAGCCCCTATGGACCAAGCTGTTATATACCAGCTCAATTTTCCCTTTCCTGGGGACACTAAAACATAACTCATTTTCTTAGCATTATTTTATACTGAAGTAATTTCCATCATTGTCACACACATAGTCTGATTATCCATGGAAGGCAGTAAGCCTGGCTTCAACCCCCAGGAAAATCATGGCACCAATATTCCTGGAAGCCACATCTTAAGGACAGAAAGGCGACTGGGAACAGACAGCACTGATGTAGCAAGTTCAAATCAAGCCTTGTCAATCTGATTGCCTTTCTGTCATGAGACAACTGACTCTGTGGACAAGGATACATAAATTTCTTTTTTTTTACATCAGGAGAGTATTGAGAAGAGGTGCTATGGATTCTTAAAATCACTTCTTCCAGTCTACAGACAAAAACTTTTTTTTTTTTTTTTTCACACTAAGAAAGACACCAAAAATTAACTGAACCCTTTTAATCAGGAACAAAGAAATTTAAATACTATATTTTCAAAACAAATAATGTGGCTTGGGCTTATTTAAACAACACATACCTAACCTCTGAGAGCTGTAACTCCAAGCTGCTGTTGTATGCAGAAGCTTAGTAGCATTCAGATACAACAGCCACTATTGAAGAACAGCAAACCTGAATGATCTGAGGTACATGCAATGCATTAATCTAGAGAGATAGGAAACAAACAACCTGTTTTGAAATTCAGAATTGTTTGGACAACTGGTGTATGCAGTGCTCCTAAACTTCTGTGAATGGTTCTAAAAAGCCATTCCTTAGAGTACTCCAGGTGTTATAGATATAGTCACAGAAGGCAGAACATCAAATATGGAGAGATGTAAAGATCACTTAATGTTTTACTGGAACAGTTTCAGATGATAAACTGGCAGAAGCTAGAAAAATCACTTTGTAACACTTAACAAAGATATATTAATTAATATACAATTTTAGGCTATTAGATAATAATATGTACATTGTACATATGTAATTGTACCTATGTAATACGTAGAATTACATAATTCAAAATATTACAATCACTTATTAAAAAACTATTCTGGTGAATAAGTTAAGTTTGTCAAGGCCAAATTTCACAGAAGAAGTAAAAATTCAGGATGTAGAGATGCTGGTTGTCAAAAAAGCAGAATTTTACTTTAGCTCTTAAGTCACATGGGATTGTAAGAGAGGGGGTAGAGACTAAAGATGCTTTCCCAGAGAGGGAATTTAACGGTTTAGTCTGTTCAATTGTGAGATCAGGCAAGATTAGAGCGTGCCCCTTTGAAGAATGACAGAAAGTAATCCTAAATTATGTGGGAACACACCCTTTTGTACATTTAGCTTTGTCTTTCTCTCCTAAGGAATCTAGCTACTGTATTCTTCTGATTAATAAATAGTGTCTTTGAAAAGCCTGCTCAATGGTCTGCAAATACTTGCTGAGACAAAGGATGACATCTGTGACAGAGGTCTGTACTCATTCTGCCAAAGACAGAAAATGTTGAAAACACAGGTCCTAAGCTCAAGAACAACAGAATTATGCATTTTTGCCTTTTTAAAGAGGAGTCATAAATTCATAAATTTGAAAGGGTACACATCAAAAAGATTAAAAGACTGAAGGATGAAGAACATCTAATTAATGCATGACAGCATGTTACTTCTGTCACGCACTAAAGAATTTCACACTGTTTGATGGTAGAACGATAACTACTTAAATCATGATTCAGTGTAACAACTCCTAAGTTTTGATAAGCTTAGCAGCAAGTAGAGTACAATAGATACAATTTTAGTACATAAAATTGAATCAAATTGAGACAAAAGGGCCAAATAAACACTTGACAGGGATAAAAAATGTTTACAAAAACAGAATTTTATGTACACAATCTAAATGTGAAAGAAAGTGGCTATTGAAAGTTTAGAAATTAATTGTATAACTCCTGATGTATAACAGTTCTGTACCCAACAAGAGGTTAGATATTTGACTGTTCACCAGAACACACAAAAAGTAAAAGGCAATACTTTCATAAAATCTAACACGCAATGCACCCAAATAAACCACAGAGCATGAGGTGTTAGACCAGACAGGCTGTTCATGTACTTCAATGACCATGCAGTACTTTTTAACTCCAAGATAGAATCCCAATGCCATTTAAGATATTGACACACTATTTACTATTCTCTACCTTAAGAGTACAGGTTATTATTCATAAGAATCACATATTTATTTCACTAACCCAGACAGTTCATACTCACTCTCCTTACTCAGTCTTCTTGCAATATTGTAAGTGAAGACTTGAAAACTGGGGTTCATGCAATAGGATTAGGGTTGTTGTGTAATCTTGTATAGTGGTATGCCTGGGAAGGCAAGGGCTTGACAGAACAGTACTGAACAGAATGAAAAAATGACTGTGCACTTCAAGACACTATGGATTATGTTATCAAAAGGCAGCTATATTTGAAAGGGATAGGTAGAACAGAAAGTGAGTGATCTTATGAAATATAACACATTTTGAAAGAAATGAAGAGAAGACAAGAGAAAAAAATTTAAAAAATGAAACAAGAAAATATTCGTACATATATACATGTAGACATATTTGTATAGTTCACACAAATACCCGAATATTGGATAAGATAGAATATTAACATCTTTATTAAAACTCTTTATAGCCCTGGAATATTATTTTCTGGCACATTATGTTTCCCCTTTAACTATTTTTCTTTCTTTTTTTTTCCTAAATAAATTATAACAGTAAAAACTTTTCATTGAACATAGTAGAATGCTTTCCATGAGCACATCTGTAACATTTTGGGTGTGCAGTGAACTGTTAGAAATGTGAACAAACAAACCAATGCAAACCCTCTGTACATCTGATAAAGTATCACACATCCTGATTGTCAAATTTCTCTGCAAAAGACCTGTGCATTTAATACCAGTCCAACAGCCACTTCCCACATTCTCGAGGACCACAGTTTGAAAGCTATTATTTCAAAGAGAGGTCCATAAAGAGAAGGAAGAAATTATTCAACTTCAGAAGGTGGTAGGAAAGTCAAAATTAGTCTATAACATACTGACAAAATGCTTAGATTTGTATTAGAAAAGCAATATAAAAATAGCAGCAACAGTCAGTATTACTGAGTGATGTGACTGCTGAACTATTATGGCATTTCCATAGCATTAAAAAAGGAGTCTGAAAAAAGAACATTCAGATAAAATAATCCATGTGCACCATCACTGCTCTTTTAGCTGTTTCTTACTTTTAAGATACTTTAATTTTGTTTAGAATGTCTTCATAGTTTTGCCCTCTTTCATCAACAACCAATTGTTACCTATGTAATTAACACTAATATGATTGCTACATTTAGGAAACTTCACTGAAGATGTAGAGCTAGTCAAGCATCACCTTGAATTCTGTGTTCAGTTTTGGGCCTCTCACTACAAGAAGGACATTGAGGTGCTGGAGGGTGTCAGAGAAGGGTGCTGGAGGTGGGGAAGGGTCTGGAGCACAAGACTGATGGGGAGCAGCTGAGGGAGCTGGGGGTGCTTATCCTGGAGAAAAGACAGCTCAGGGGAGGCTTTTCTGCTCTCTACAATTCCCTGAGAGGAGGCTGAAGCCAGATGGGGATCAGCCTCTTCTCCCAAGTAACAGAAACAGGATGAGATAAAATGGCCTCAAGTTGAGACAGGGATGAGATAAAATGGCCTCTAGATTTGATCCTGGGAAACTTTCTTCACCAAAAGTGTTGTCAAACACCAGGAAAGGCTGCACAGGGCAGTGGTGGAGTCACCATCCCTGAAGATATTTGAAAGACATGTAGATATGGCACTCAGGGACTTGGATTAGTGGTGGACTTGGCAGTTTATGGTTGGCATAATGGTTGGAGTGAATGATCTTGAAGGTTTTTCCCAAACTAAATGATTCTGTGATTCAAAAGATACTGCATACAGACAGCCAGAGCTACAGGACAACACAGTTCTTCCAGGAACAACAGTTTTGAAGACATTTATCAGCCAAGGCAACTAGTTTAAGGCATACAGTTCAAGTAAAATGTTTCTGTTTCCACTGTTGTAGGGAGAAAACCCAATTGAGCAGGAGGGGGTATGAAGCTAGGACACAGCCAGGATGATATGACCATAGGCAGTGATAGCATTTATTTTACAACCTTAAGTTTATGCAGACTTCTTACCTAATTATGCCTGAGTACATTTGTGGATGAGTGTTTAAGGCAGCTCTGGGAATAGCATTTGCTGTTAAAGGCTTTGCAGTGACCAGCAGAAGTGCAAACACTGTATTTTGTCAAGGAGAAATGAATCTTCACAGGCAGAGAAGATTGGGCACACATGGAAGAAGGCATGAAGAGGGCTAATGCAAGGTCCATGTTACCCTTTCAGATGTGCAGTTCTCCCTAGCAGAATCATAAAGATATTTGCCAAAGCAGAGTTTAAGCTATTGTCAAGATGATAACTCTATGTCATTTTTAAAGTTACACAAATAAAGTAAGATTAAAACACATGTTTTTATAAATAATCTACAGGTATTTATTTTACTTCACTGAAGCCTGGAATTGATATAATGTTTTTCCTAAAATTGCTGAGTTTAAAGTATATTACTGAAAGTAACTTTAGATATCTAAAAGGTATCCAAAAAGGACAAGAAGGTTTGATGCAGTGGCTGACAGACTGCTTTGACTGTTTCCTATTGTAGCAACTGTTGCTTAGGTCTTAGATCACAGAGTGAAGTTACATACAACATGTGCTGCAACGAATCTATACAATCAGGGAAGGACAAACTGTCAACCTCAATTCTGCATTTTCCTGGTTTTGTCAGCATGTATCAATCCACAGCTCAACATAAATTAACTTAAACACAGGATTCTGTGTCTGTTAACATAACATTTAATACGTTCCAATGCACTTTTATTGTTCTGCTTTGGAAAGCACAGTCAGAGAAAAGTGATGTAACTTGCCATTAATTTCATTATGACTAATGCAACTGAGGTTGTTCATATAAATCAATACAACTGAATGCTGAGAGTGAGCACAGCTGACAGGGAGAAATGAAAATAATTTAAAAAGGTTCCATACTGTGAATCATCACAAGCTGGCTTGAAAAATAACAAGGGAACTACTTTCAGAAAACTTGTTTTGAAGATCCTCCTTGTTTAATATCTAAATTAAGCTGTGTTTATTCTTCTATGACAGCTAAAGCTGAGTTTTGATGAGAAAAAACATAAATTATCTGTAATTCCTTAAAGAGTAAGGTGTCAAATATTGACACCTACAGTGTATCTCCAAGATGTTTGTAGTTGAATGGTTACACAATCTCTCTAGAACAATAACCCTTCCAGCATTAATTAGCTGTCCTGTATAATGAATAGAATGAAACTTCATAAATTGAGCCAAGTGTATTCACCTAAGGAACTCTTTAAACAATAATTAGCATGGTGAAATGCAAACAAAAAATGCTAGTTCCTAACAGCTTGAAAAATACTTGCTTTATTAAGTATTTCTCCAGTGTACTTCATATCCAGGCATCTAATCCATTCCCTTAAAAATAAAGGCCATTTAATGGGAACTCGACATCAAAGCAGTTTAGTACAGTAGAGCCTTTTCTCTCTAACAAAATCCAACTGGATCAGAAAATATTTTGATTTCATGCCAAATAGAGCATGTCTATACACATTAAGAAAATGCCAAATTTAAAATATAAATATGGTTTCAACAGAGTAAAAAAATGCACAGTCATGCTAAAGTTACTGCTTAGTGGGCTTTAATTTTCTTTTTGTCTCCGTAACATAAACACCTTAAGAAACATGGAAGTTTTTTCCCTTTTATACTGTTG
The DNA here is from genome assembly GCA_013397555.1 of Urocynchramus pylzowi. Lineage (NCBI taxonomy): Eukaryota > Metazoa > Chordata > Aves > Passeriformes > Fringillidae > Urocynchramus > Urocynchramus pylzowi. The sequence continues at coordinate 375,162 of VZRH01006496.1, forward strand.
TGTAAGAATGCAATAGCTTACCTAATAACTTCATTCAAGACACCTAGAGCAAAAGGAAACTAGAAACTGAAATAACAAAGTAATAATAAAGATTTTAATGGGTCAGATAAAGAACTGGCATGCATACAGACCACATTAGTTTAGAAGATAAAAAAAATTATCCAATTTTGAATCAGGTGTTTACTTTTCCAAAAGGCAGAATGCCTTAATACCGAAGAAGACATTGTTCACTTGTCTACTGGTATATACCAGTAGACCAAGGTCAACTAAAATTGTGTACTGGGAGCTACACAGTTCTATAATAAGGCCTATTTGTGTGTCAGCCATTTGTTTTCATTACAGATTGTGCTCACATGGCAGCAGCAATTTTTGATGCACAAAGTATTACATTTTCTTTATGCCAATCTAAAAATAATATTAAATACATATTTGCCATAAATGATAAGCAATGTTTATGAGTATTCTTGTGAGGAAGAAGAAGGCCCCTGCTAGACTGTGAATCTGAATTACCTGTAATTGTACAAATGACACCACATGTGTTAACCTATATACACTTAATGAACTCATACTCGGAAACTTAAGTGAAAGTCATCTTACTAATGCTAGTGTCAGTCACAAACAAACACATTTTAAGTCAGACAACCACTGGGAGTCTCAGGTTGTGGTACCTTTACTCATTAATAAAGCTTAAAACCTACAGCCTAAAACAGTCTCATGAAAAATCTATTAGATCAACACTGGAGTATTTCAGAAAACCCTTAGTTTTGTCAAAAAAAATCCTTTCCTTCAGCAGTGGTATCTCTCAGATAAATGAATACCTTTTTTTTTTTTTTTTTTTTTTTTTTTTAAAAAAAAAAAAAAAAAAAAAGCTCTTTCCTGTAAGAAAACTGGATTNAAAAATCCTTTTTTTTTTTTTTTTTTTTTTTTCTGTAAAAAAAATAAAGCAAAATCGTGCCTTATTTTCTGTAAAAACAATCTTTCTGGGAATGCTAACGCAGTCTGTTATATTATCAGGTAAAAAATTAAGCAAATTTTAATTTATGGAAAGGATCCAAACAGTCAAACACTATCCAAATGAAGATGGTATGGAATCTTGTTAGAGAGTGGCAAACATTTATCTGTAGCACATCTGCAGCAGTTTCAAAGTCTTTTCTTGATGTGTAAGCAGTCACATAGGCTGAAGAAACAAATTTACTCCTTTCTGCCGGAAGAATAATTACTTTCAATATTATTTATATTTTTGAGCAGCATGAATTTTAGAATTTTATGAGGAAGAAAACATGGTGAATCATTTTCTGTTTCATAACCTAGAAGGCTAAGCAGTTGTGTTAGCAGAGTGGTTACCATGAAAGCAAAACTATCTGAACTGCTATTAACTGAAATTTCCAGATACATGATCTCAGCAGATAAATTCACTCCTATTTGCCTTGTATTCTGACAGCTTTTATAGGGGCTGTACTGCTCTACATTCCCTTACAAATGACTTGGTGTACAGGTGACAAGGTCCCAGTCCTTGTTAAACAATGTGGATCACAAAGCTCCAACTGAATCCATTAATAAAGGCAATGCGGGAAATATGTTGGTGAGTTATTTCCAAACTTGTATCTAATTTCTATACTGCTGAAATGCCTCTATTACTATTTAGTGAAATTGTATGCATACCAGGCATGACCAGGTATGAATGAGACAAAACCAATAGATCAGTATGATAGCATTTGAACTCAACAGTTCCATTTTTCTTCAACATTAAGAGGAGAAAAAGAGGACAAACTTTGGCCAAGGAAGTATTTTTTCCCCCTCTCCCTGCTAGCCACAAGATTCCATGAACATTACTCAGAAATATCAACAGTGCTGCTACAGATAAATTTCAACAGTGAACATACCTTTGTGCATGTACTGTAAAAAACTAATTTTGATCCTTGCAATAGATCAATATCTTTGTTTTCCACAGCTATGAGCACTGCTTTTATCCTGGATATCTTTTGTTCTACTATATTGCAGACAATACATCCCCAAAGCTGAAATGGACTTCCACCACATTTTGTTGTTATTGCTTTTTGCCTCAGTATGTCTGTCTTCAATCATATTGACAGTAATTGTTTAAAAAAAACCCCAAAAAAACCCCTTAAATTTCTTTTCATTCCAAACTGCACTTGTGCTGGAACCGTGCTTACAGCTGTAAACCCCTATCCCTGGTACTTAAATCCTTTTTGTTTGTACAAAAATATATGATGCTGCATAGAACCTACCCTGTAAAATCCATTATTAGCTAGGACATTAGTCAGGACACTGCTAGATAGTTAAATCTTCTGTTAAGTCTATATGTGGTAACTCCTCTTCCAGCCTTCTGAAGCCTCCCCATTTAAAATATTTTCTATCAATTCTGTCTGTTACTTTTCTTGTTTCTTTCAGTCCATTTGTTGCTCAGAGTCATGCTCAAGAGCACCATAACTCCTACTCTATTAAGTAATTATGAAAACTAAATGACTCCTCTGTAAACTGAACAGTAAAATTCAACATGGACTTAAATCCAAACGAAGAATGAGCTTATACTATTAACTGTTGATTTATTTCCAATGCAAATGACACTAAAATTAGGATAATTAGAACTGATTCCTACACCTACACTTTAATTTACTTTGGCAAACAAATTATGTCCACAGATTTGTCAAGCTGCAGAATCACACAGGAAATGAGTAAAATGCTGTTGGAAAGCTAGTATTTCAGAGCTGTGTGAAGTACTTTTAAGAATTGCAACCTGAACAAAAGCCATAATAATCTATCATTGCACTCAATGAAATGGCAATGTGAAAAATTCAGGAAACTGAAGTAAAGCAAGCCTTATCATGGAGCAGAAAAAGGAAAAAAAAATATTAACAGACAGAAGAATTTTCATACATGAACATCACCTACAAGTTTCACTAGTGGTGGGAGACACTACCTCCTCTATAGATGATAAACTTCATTTACCCATTAACAGATTTTGCCATCAAAATGCTGCATCCAGAAGAAAGCTGTGGATATTTTACTCCCTTGTTACTCACTTATCCCTGTCCAAGGGATGATGGATCCAGGACTAGGAAGGCAAAGAAAGAGAAAAGAACAAAGGTAGCTGCAGGTTTGGAGATCTCACTGTTTTTCTACCCCTCTGCTTTCCAGGCTCCACAGACTTTATACCAAAGTCATTTCCAAAGCCTCTAAGAATACTGAAATTCCAAGAAACCAAATCCTCAAACTGCAAGACCTCTTCTTCAATCTTCCAAACTTCACTTAACTGTCACTTAATAGTTTCAGTGAAAGAAGCCCAAACTTATGCATCTACCTGGGTTTTTTGAAACTGAGTGTTTTTCTGACTGATTATATTGGAGAATGGCATCATCACGTACTATTAATGTATTTCATACTCCTTTACTGAAAATCTTTAATTAAGATCTCAAGTTAGGAATTTAGTCCTGAACGGTAATTACAGATACCTCACTAAAACATGGTCCCTTTTTGTAAAAGATTTCATTTTATTTTCCATGCAAACAAAATTGTATTAAATAAATAATCACCTTCTGGGATGTCTATATAAATAAAAGTAACCTTTTTGCCTATTTCCACCCAAAAAAGTTAAGGAAACCAAAAGATTTTGTTTTCTTGCCAAAAATTATACTGAAAATTTTAAGAATGGTAGATGAATTAGGAGACAAGTCATAACTGTCATAAACAGGTGGCCTGTGTAAGGGTTGATAAACACTACATGAATTAAACACCAGACTGTTGTTTAGTTCATCCAGTCATGTTCAAATATATATCTTGTTGTGTACAAAATTAGATCTTGGTTTCAGTTTTGGACTTGGTAAATGAGAAACAGAAATCTGAATCATACTATGCAAAATTTCCCTTTGTTTTTCTAACAGCCAGAAGTAGCATTATAACACCTACAGAAAATAGTAGAGGCAAGATGATTTAGAGTTTCAATAGAATTATGCTGTAAATCTGCTAAAAAATTGCTTATAAGGCACAGTGGTTTTTTGTTTGGTTGGTTTTTTTTCCTTGTTTTGTTTTTTTCTTTTCTAAACGCAGTAAAAAATTTACCCAAAGTTCTATAATACCACTCAATTTATGACTGCATGACTTGATTTGGTTAAGCGAATGAACATAGATAAGCTTTTCATTATTATAATGCAGTAATTTTCAAATAGTTTTTTGTGAACTGTAGGAACATGCAACACTTCTGAAGGGCTTCATGGAAGACTCAAATATGACATACAGTAATCTACAAATATTTATAGAACATCCATATTTCCAGTACAAAATTTGTAGAGATCCACAAATCAAGGAAGGCTGATTTGTGATTTCACCACTCGTGTGAACTGCTACAGTGATGTATATTTTACACTGAGGCAGGTATATTTAAAATAAAAGTGAATACTGTCACATTTAAAGCAGAAAATACACAACCTTATACATATAAAAATGGTTAATTTTAAAAAAGCAGGCATTTCTAAATGCACACATTTATAAATGTACAAATGAAATCTGCATGGACATCTTAAAAAATTATTAATGCATCCAAAGAATCATTTGCTTCATCACTTGGCTGAAAATTTCTAAACATTTAAAAGAAAAACACTCCCTGTCCCCATGCCTTCCGAAGACACCCACTCCTTCTTTAAAAAGATTTAACAGAAAGATAAAAATGTGAACTTTACTTTTACAAAGACAGACATTCAATGGTTCATTGGGAGATTAAAGTCCAGGATCCTAAGACACTGAATGAAATCATCAGTCTTTTCTAAAGAGATACTGTAATATCTTTGTCTATTCTGGTTGTTGCAAGTTAGCTGTTGAACTAAAATTAACTTATAGGCCTGGACATGCCCAGAGAAATTAATCTGCAACAAATTCATACAAGGCCTTACAGTAAAATCAACATCTTGAAGGAAGTTAAATACTGCATAGAAATTAGAGCATGTTCTGGGGCATATATTGAAAAGTTTTGCAAAGAATGCAGTGGAGCAGCAAGCAGTAATTTATTCAGAATTTTATACCACGTTAAGACATAGCTTCAAGAAGGACACATTGCCTTAATCCATCACTCTTAGTTCAATGGATGTTGCCACCAGTTAACACGGTGAAGACCAAAGCTGGGGAGAAAATGGAAACCTCCTCGCCAAATGTAATTACTGCCTGTTTACTTTAATTTAATCATTTCAAAGCAGAAAACAACTGAAAAATTTCATATACAGAATGCTTTACCAGCAAGTAATAAGTATCATCTGCTACAAAATCGACTGTCTTGGTGCTTCTTCTAAACTACTTGCATTTTCTGAAAATTATCACTTCTATATAGTCTAACTCAATAGTCATGTAGGCAGCCCTCTTCCATATCTCCATTATACACCTGGATTAGAAACAAATTTCCCTTTTGATCTCAATAGAAACTGCAAACATGACTCTGATTATTTGGATTCCATTATAAACCAAAATGTAAGCATCTCTCTCACTGACTGAAGGCCATCAATGAAAGACCTTGAAGAATGGACTGTATTAGCTTCGGAAGAAGATTTACTTTACTGTGTTAACCAATATCTGGACATCAGAAAAAAACACCTAAATTTAGGTCCGTGACCTCTTGTTTCCTCTAAATATCTCAAAGATGCCAAACACTGGGAGTGAAGAAACTTCAACAATTTAAGGCTTATGTTAATGGATTTGTTGCTTAATTTTAGGAAGTAGTCATAAAGTTAAAAATGTCTTTATTGAGTACCGTATAACAATATATTAAAAGAACAGATTTTCTACATTAGAAAACTTCAGAGATAATTTACAGAAATTATATGCTCAGAATAGCTCACTCTGTATCAAGTGAACTGCTCACCAGTTCAGACCGGTTACACATACCTCCCAGTCATCTGAAACAAGCACCTCTCAGGGCAATTAACCTGTTGCTGAGGCATATTTGGTATTCATAATGTATAAATCTGTAACAGACCTCTAAAGCATAATCTGTCAGTGCTAGAAAATTTGGCTGCAGCTTTAAAGCTGTGGAAATAGTTGCACAGATTCACTAGGAACTGTATGAGTTCCTTGTGTCAGAACAACCAAAAGAGATGTTTGTTTTTCGGAGTGTAGGAATCTGAAATACTTCAGGCTCCCAGTCCACAGGGCCTGAGCACAGGTTTCACATTATTTACCACTTTTCTGTATTTTTAGTAAGTACTTAGATGATGCTTATCTCCCTAGAATATACAGTCACTGCCAACAGATTCAGAAAGTTCAGATGTAAGGCCAATTTCACCTCTGCAACCATTTGCAAACTGGTTCTACAGGGACTGTAAAATATATAGACAAATGCATCCATTTTGATCTCTGAATTATTTCAGCTAGCGAGCTGAATATTTCAGCTATGTGAAATACACACATAAACTTCACACATAATCTTAGCAAGAGTGTTAATGACAATGTTAAAACATAAAAATTCACTGGTGAACATAGATAATCACATTTGTCTGAGTCGTCTGTTTTTTAAAATATATTTGTCCCTGTGTTAGTCAGACCATGTACTAGGGAGTAACAAGTCAGTGAAAAAAACCATTTAATATGGTTTTATCACCTTTCACCTCAATAAGATGATGTTTCATGATAAAAACAATAACAAGATATGTTCCCTTTCTTTTTTATTTAAAAAATGCAAAATAATATTTTTTTTTCTTTTTAAGTGACACTTCTCTGCCATGTGGGAAATCCTTTAGTTCTGAAGTAAATTAACAGCTCCGATTGAAGCACCAGACATTACACAGAAGTGAGATGCTGGTCATTGGAGTGATGGTGCCACAAGAACAACTCCCACTGCAGCAACTTGTCAGCCAAACAGCATGCAGCCACCCTCAGTATCAAGAAATCAATGCTGTAACATATATATCAATACATATAGCTTCATAATATATTATCAAGAAATTGGAATGTTCAATAATCACATTATGGACCCTTTCAGACAGGATAATTTCACAAATTGTTATTCCCTTCATGCAACCTTACAGAGATAATAGTGACCATTTCTGTTTAGTTAAAGGCCTGCAGCAACAAAAGTCATACATATGGTCAAGTGGAACTGACAGTTTAGTTTCAATGTTCCTCTGGGATTCAATAACTACTTGCAAAATCCTAGTGTCTAAGTATTTTGCATTTGTGTGTAAAGCCATTCTATTCTAAGTATTATCTTTGGGAGACAAAAATTAGAATTCTCCTAGCATTGATATTAAAAATTAAATTTTCCAAAAGATCTATGCATGTAGACAGACAATGGCTTCAGCTGTCAGCAACAAGTGAAGGTTATTCCCAAGGAAGAATGAATTGTATGCTACAAAATAATCTCTAAGAATAGTTACATTCAGCATTAAAGGATGGTAGGAACAGTTTTAATCAGAGAAAAGTTTGCTTCAAGTAAAACATGCGAAATTTTTCGTATCTCTTAAAAATTTTTGTTCTCAGTCACACCTGTAGTCCATTCTCAGACGCACTGAATATAGTTACTTAGTATGGCAGCAGAAGAATGTATAATAGGCATTATCATTCCTTATTCAGGAAGATCTAACCTGTCATAATCTGAAGTTTCATTCAATTCAATGGCATTATGCTGATTTTCATGACCAAGAACCTGGACCATTTTGTGGCTGCACAAAATCACACTAAATACTCTTTTTCTATAACGCACTACCTCAGAAGGAAGGTTTCCTGCATTCCCATGACAGCTTGTAGAATATTGCTCATTACTGACAAGTAGAATGTACATATGCATGTATATGTATATATATATACATACACACACACACACATACATATATGTATGTATATACATAGACACACACACATATATATATATGTATATATATGTATAAACCAAAAACCCAACATTTCTTTTCCTGAACAACCAGTCATTAAAAGACTGCTTACTCTGTTTTATAGGTATCGGATCGCTACAGAATCCTAAAGAAAGAAAATTTGAAATCTTGGGTATGTAACTTGTAGGAGGACTGTGACAAGCAAATAATGGAACTGAAAAAAAATGTTACAGAAAATAAAATTTGAGATAACTTTAGTTTTCAGGATAGTGCAAAATCAGGCACCATAACTTTGAAGAAATGCTTTAAAGCTTGGCCATGTGTAAAGATTTAACACTACTCAGAGCCAGTTTCATTGAAGTGACCTCCAAAAGCATAGTGGAAATTTCAAAAAAGCTTATTGGACAAAAAAGAGCTTACACTTACACCTTGCAGTAGAACAGACTACATATGGACTCATCCACTTGGAAATCTGGCAAACTGGGTGAATCAAGAATAAGAAGTTGACCAATAGAGATACTAATGGAGAATATTTATGAAAAACAGCAGCTTGTCTAAAACCACTTTGGGATATGAACTATCACAAGGGCACAATATGCTTATCTTTTCCTGGAATGCACTGCTTTTCAAGACCTTCCTCTGTACAAAACCAAAATCTTAGATTTTAAAAATAAAAAGCTTTAGTAAACCTGTAACTGAAGAACAAAAAGGTAAAACATACAATTTATTGCAAAATATATTAAGAAGTATTATACTGATTTTTCCTTAGTAGGAATATTTGTCTGACTGTAAATGAGACACCTCCACATGCAGTGTTTTCAATGTTTGTTTTTTCAATGCAGTTTTTTCTGTAATTCAGAATACTGTTGAAATAAGAATTCTCCTTACTAAAGATCTAAAATCTGAGCATAAAATACACGTATGCGGTAAACACATATTCTCTAAACAAAGAGAGACACAGTCCTCCCAGGATTTTCCTGGGAAACTGTGAGAAGCTGTGAGAAACTTCGAGAAAAAAATTCAAACAATTATTATCTCTCTTTTTGTAACCGTTATTTATATAGTTCTCCAGAGTGTGCTGTTCATAGTTCACCAGTGGTGTGAGAAGTTTTCACTTTGAAACCAATCAAGTCTCAGCTTAGCAAGTCAAAATATAAAAGTCAGACTTTTCCCTAATAAACCAATTCTATTTCACCTTCTGATGACAGGAGTCTCTCATTCCACCCTGACTCAACAGCATCACATGTAGATTAAATCAAAGCCAGCTACTTAAACAAAATTGTGAGGGAATGGGCATGTCCTTTATAAAATAGCTTTCACAGATTAGAAAAATCATTATCTAATTAAATATTTTCTTTTTCTTTTATTCTTTTTTGATCTGACTGCTCTAGTTGCAAACTTGAAAAATTATCATCAAACTGTTGCATTAATAATAGATAAATAAGTACAATAATTTACAATCAATTTCAACAGCTTCTTTTGTTAACTTGTCTCTCTGTTAATTAGGTTTTTTGCTCTTTCATCCTTCATATTTTATGGATATGTGTAGATAGAGACAGAAACAAAGTGAAAGAAAAAGACCAAGTGTAATGTTCAATGAAAAAAAAAAGATGAAAAATGAAACTTGTGAAATGTCTCTTTAGGCCAGCTGATTGCAGGGTAACTACCAAAAAGCTGACACACACACTTTTATTTATATCTACTCAAAAGCAAGAAAAATGTCAAAGAATCAGGATGAAGCTGATTTCCCTCTTGTGTATGTACATAGGTTTTGATTATAGGCTTTTTCCTCAATTGATGAACTATTACGTGGAGTTCTGAATATCACTTTACAAAAATAGTGCCGTGTTCAGGGTCAATACCTCTCCAACAGTTAGCTATGAAGTCAGCTATAAAGTTACCACTGATTTTTCTGGAAAAGAGTGGGATCAAGTCCTCTTTATTTTGACTAGAAAGATTTTGGATGCCTGCTTCCAGGAACAATTGAAAAACCCAGATCTGACTAATTTGTGGTATTCATAAATTTTTTTTTTTTTCTGACAAGGAGACAAATTTAATGTGATTTTACACAATTAAAAAAATATCTTTCAGCTTGGGAAAGACTATGAACTTAATCTGAATATTTGCTACACTAGTAAATACTGGCTATACCAGTAAATATAGCTATTCTCTGAAAACATTTAAGAAGAGAAATAACAAATGTAATTTTGAAGCAGATTTTCTCCATTATCAAAGGACCAAATCCTCAAGGTTTGGTATAGGGCATTTGTTTTGACCCCTCTTCAAAAACCTCATTGTTTTTCAAGGTTAGCTAAGGAGTTTAGAAATGGGTCTTCCTGCAATACTGCAGTACATCTGGAATCACATATTGTCCCTAAAGCTGAGAGCCACTGGTGATACTCCTTATAAAAAAATACATAGCTCTATTTTTAATGATAAAATATAAAAAATCAGAGGACTTAGAATACTTGAAGTCTTCATGCACATAACTAATCCCATGACAAATTTCCACTACTCTCATGTTTCTAGCATTTTTTTCACTCTATCAATTCCCTCACAGAAGACAGAAACAAGTGAACCTATATCTAATTTAATGTTTACACCAGGGCAGCCGACAGGGGCCTGAGGATCGTGTGCTGTGTTGCACTGCCAAAGCACTTGACCATCTGGGAACACTTTCTCGTGATGCACCAACATGAGGTTTCAGTGATGGCAAGTGTTGTGAAGCACTACTCCAATGCAATAATCTAACTAGAGTAAAAGGTTCCTGATTAACGGTTGGTAGCATTAGTATCATAGGTAAAATATTCCATCTAAAAGCCATTTCAAAAAAGGTGTTTTTATTAGTTAGGAAAAAAGAACAAGCCAAATTAAGTGTAATACCCAAAACTTAATGAAATTTGTGACATGGACAGGAACAAAGCATGGATTTCTTGATGTTTTTCTCCTAGTTAATTTAGTCTTTTGACACGTTGCTTTCTCCATATGCAATAGAAACGTAAAATTAAGCTGAATTCACATTAATTATAAGACATTCATATAAACTGTTCATTGCTTTTAACGTATATCTTTGATAATTTCTGCATCTTTAGAATCAATGCATAGCCACTCCAAGTTTTGCTGCAGAGTGCCAGAAAGGGAAGAGAGGAATCACAAACGACCTTTTTTTAATTCAAAGCTGAGCTGAGTTATTCTGCAAGCACTACCACCCTTCCCACGCAACAGCATTACACTTTTTCCACCTAGGTTTTTTTTCCCTGACCTTCTTTGGCATTTAAGTGCAGAAAAAAAAGTATTTCAGGGCTGCATGTGTCATTCTCAGAGATCTGAAGTTCCGGTTGCCTGCAGGGGCCATTTAAAAACATTAGCGTTGTCCTGGGAAAAGCAGCCTTTGGACATACTCTCATCCATAACAAAAGAGATTCTAAACAATAATCACTGTGAGAATATATTGTTTCTCTTTGACCACTGGTGTAGGAAACCTGGTTGTATCATAAAGTCTCGTGAAGAGAAGAAGCATGTAGAGACGAATAATGGGAAAACAGGACACCTATGGTGCATGTTCACACTCTCAGGAATAGCTTTTACCGAGATTAAAAAGGGAAATGAAACCAAACCCTTTGACCAGCTTTTCAGTGAACCTTTGACTAGTTTTGCAGTGAAGTGAGCATATAGTAGCAATCTGTTCCACTCAGGGTTCTAAAACTTTTTAATGTGGTATTTATGTAAAATAGTATTAGTTTATGGTTTGATATGTCAAGCAGGAAGTTGATTTAATTTTCACTAGAGATCTCTTTTCTAAACAAGAGAAATAACATTTTACCTGTAGACACAGGCATTGTCTTTAAATGAAAAGCAATTTTATTTCTCCAGTACATGTTGATTTTTAAAAATGAACCTAGGTCAAAAGACTTAAAAAATCATTGCAGTTTCTTTGGTCAGAGGCATTTTAAAAAGTTGACAGCAGCTGGATGGACAGCCCATGCTTTCAGAAAAGGGATCTCTTTTCTTTAACAGACTTACTGTTGATCTAGAATTACTTGTAACAAAAAGAAAAGAGATCAATATTTTCCTAGTTCTAAGATGAGTGATTTTACATTTTAGTTAGTTGCATACTGATTTCTCAAAAAAGATATTTTATTCAGCTAGTATTTACAATTACATACAGCATATCTTTAGATATAATTCAAACCTTGCTTGTCAAACACAGCCTTTAATGGTTTATATAACCACAGGTCATTTAATAGAGGGAAAAAATACTGTCAATGAAATATTTCCCCTCTCTCTCTTTCTCTCTCTCTCTATATGGTCCCTGCCTTTTGCCACATCAACAGTAAAAAGAAGCCCTACTATAAACATTGAGCACTCTGAGGACATAAAAGCCACAAGTTTGGGTACTTTGTACCCAAGCAAGTTATTTTTCTATTTAATTTTTTGGAAAGGAAGGGATTTGGGGAGTGTATGTGAAACATTTTATCACTGCTAACTCTTATATTTTGTGTATCTAAAATACTTCATGTCCTGAGAGTTCTTACCAGGACAATACATTGCCAGCAGCTTGAACAGTTTGAAGTACATGCATAGCTAAATAGTTAGCCTTCAAATTCCCTCTAAAAACCCAGTAAACACAAAACAAAATGTTGAAATGACTATCAAGTGCAAGTACATATAATAAGACAGGCACATAGTGAGAGTCCTGAGCTGTATGTGAACATCCACACATATACACTGAGTATTTGGTAGAGGCCGATTTAAACAGTTGGGAAAATATCTGTGACAAACATGCCAGAGTGTGCCAAAATATCAAACTGTTCCTCAAAGCTTCACAACAAACTGCAGAAATCTACATTAGAAGTTAAGAATCAGATGCAAACTGCATGTCTGCGATCAAATTGGATGAGCCCAGGATCTCTCACTCTTCACTTTTTTTCTCCATCATGCTGCGAATGTATGTGCAGCTGCAAAATTTCACTGGAACATTTTCAAGGCTATTTCAGCATGGTAGCACCAGAAGAACTCAGAGTGCAGAATTCAGCACAAATGCATTACAAATACTGCAGATTCCTCATCAGGAACTTTGATACGAAAACAGAAATCCTGACAAAGTGCAACTGCTGAATGCAAAGAAAGATGGATCATTCATGCAATAGCTCACATTTCAAGCTTTACCGGGCAGAAGCCCAGTACCCAGCATGTACTGTGGAGTATCCAGAGCCCATTAAAAAGAATTATAGAATGGAAACTTCATTACACTGATAGACATTTGAGAGAAGACAGTAATTTGGCATAAGACTTACAATATGACAGCATTAAAGATCTATTTTGAAATCTATAAAGATAAGAAATAAACATTTATCTCAGGAAAATAATACATTATTTCTAAGGTGATCAAGAGATTGGGGTTCATCCTGATAAAAGAAGATTTTAAGTCTTGTTTCCTTTCTGAAGGTTCCTGAGATGAGAAAACAAAATGTGCAATTCTAATCCCCTTGCACAAGGTCCCCTGGAAATGATGTCTCCAAAGATCTGTACTACTCCATAATTACTATGCTTTCCCCATGGAAACTCTGTCCAACAAAGGGTTACTGGCCATTTTTTTTTTTTTAAACAAAATATAATGAATTAAAAGTTTATTATGCAATCTTTGACAAATTCAGTGAGATAAACCATTTTAAATAAACACAGCATGCATATTCCAACATATGTCAAAAGCTGACACAGAGGACCTATTGCCTTTTTATCTGGGGAATCACAGGTGCCTAGGACCAGCTTTGTTCAGTAATACTGACAAGTATATAGGTAGATGATCAGGAACATACGTAATCATATTCTGCAAGGCATATCTATTACAAATATTCTTGTTAAAGCCACAGTTTAAATTTAATTATCTGGCATGTAAAATGAAAGCAGTCAAGCCTCTGACTTGAAAGATCAAAACTACTTCACTTCCCAGCAAAAAAAAAATAAAACAAAAAAACCAAACAAGCTAGATGCTTGTTAATTGAGTCTTAGGGGATAGAACATAAGAAAATAAAAATTAATTTCCCTGCTTACTGTACACCGTCTGACTTTTGGATTATAAAATAAAGCTGAGTATGATTTCCCCAAAAGTTACTTATTACCCAAAGTACTTTTCAAAAAAAAAACCCCAACCAACCAAAAACCAACCAACGAAAACACCCCAACACAACCAAAAAACCCAAAAACCCCCATAAACTAACAAACAAACTAAAAAAGCAACAAAAAACCAAACCAAAAAACTAAATTAGATTCAGCTTTTCAACCAGATTAGATTTCAGCTTTTCTTTGTCCAATTCAAAGAGTGTGACCTTAACCCAAGCACAACTAAGGAACTGTAATTGTTGCAATGTGCACAGCAACACTTAGTTAAGTGTTACACTACAATCAAGTGTTACACCTCACAAAGGAACAAAATTCACATATGACATCAGTTTTTATTCCTCAGATGTCTGAGATTTATTTTTGGACATGGAAGGACATTAGACATTAGGTTTGGACACTAGATACCAAGTTCTATAAGAATTAATAGTGAACCAGAATGCAAAAATACTGAAAAGTTTTCAACAATAATTTCAGCAATCATCTTCTTTGGATCAGCTTTCAGAATTTATATTTAGGTCAAGTATCAAGGATTTCATATCATATGCATTACATTACTGCTATCAGTAAATCCACTCATAACAGTAATAGAACAGTGAGGTTTTATTTAATAACTTGAACAGATTCCCTTAGTGAAATAATTCCAGAAGTATATTTCTGATTCTGAACCAAGTAGTTCAGTGGCCACTTATTTGTTGTTTTGTGCACCTTATCATGGTTGAAACACTGAGAAATTACAATGTCATCTGGCAGGGATTCCAGATCTGTCTATTTCAAAAACATGACTAATTTTCTGTCTCTAAAACAAAACCATACTGAGTTGGTTTTTTTTAACACCAAGGAATCTTAACCATGATTTAAAGATATCACAAACCTATCATAAGCTCAACTACATACTCAAATCTTCAACCAATTTACTTAGAAATAAAAATATGTATTTCAGAAAGTTGGATTTTTGCTGCACACAACAAAATTATTTAACTAAGGTCATGCCTATACAAGGAAAAATGCACTGATTTAACTAAACTGATTGATTTTAAATCCAGTTAAACTGGTGCAAACATCTAATGAAAATGCACTTATCCCAGCTAAGACTTCACTTAAATTAATTTAGCTTACTTCAGCAATTTATCAATGTTAGCTAAAACAATTCTAGCAAAGGTTAAGCAGGTTTAAGTGCTTCTGTATAAGGAGTTTGAACAGATTTAACTATATTGACTTAAAAACATTTTAATTAAAACAGTGTAACATCTCATATAGACAAGGTTTAAATCCCCAAGGCAGAGAAGAAAAGGAGCAAACTGAAATTTGTCCTGGCTTCCACCTGGGTACTCCTCTGCTGATAAAGGGTACATAGGCTATGTAACCAGCATGTGGGAGGAGGCACAGTAGATTGAAGACTAATTTCAGATGCCAAAAGGTTTGTGGAACCAGCAGAAAAGGGAGAAAAAAAGAAAAAAAACCAAAACCCATCAAAATCCCAAATCCATAGTAAGAATTGAGGAAACCTGGTCTGGTTATAAAATTAAATATAACAGAAGTACCATTTTATCCCGGCGTTTTAAAAAGTCTGCTCTCAGAATGAAAACTAACATATCTGTTTAAGACTTAAAAAAAAAAAAAAATACTGGTGCAGTACTCAAAAAGGGTTTATGTCTTTTCTATCAATTCAGCCACTCTTGGAACTTCATGGTATGTATGTGTGGTAGCCTCACCACATCTTTTTTAAAGTGAACTTCACAAGAGGGATGATCAGTGGCAAAAAGCATCGAGATCAATCTTCTCCAGACCATCAAAACACTAATCACTGCACTCTTCTAAGCAAACATTCATACTGGCTCATTGTTGGTAGTCTTGAGAGGCGTGGATCTGCAGAGAGGTGCACGGCACGCCCTCCGCACCTGCTGACTGGGCAGCACGTGCAGTCCAGAGGTGAGAGCGTCCCACTCTGTGCTAGCACATACACACCTATTCCCCCTCTTTGGCACATGAGCAGAACCAGTGATGATCAGAGCAGCTACAGCCACTCAAGGCATCTGCACAAATCCACATTCACTTTTGCCTTTATGATTCTTAACTCTGTTAGCTCAAGATTTTAAAAAAATTACAACTACTAGAATACAGAGAGTAGCTTCAGCAGAGAGGTTTTCATTCCCATTAATCTTGGTGCAGACACTAATCTAAACTCACTGCAGCTGGCACAGTTGTACACTTCCACCAGAGTACCCTCTGCCTTTTCTTTCTGATTTTGCAGATACTCTTCTCTCATTCCTGAAGTTTACAGGCACTCATGATTCATGATTCTGGCTAAAAAACTGTTTTAATATGCTTCGCCTTTCCTGACACCTATCCTACTACAAATCACCTAAGATGTTCTGTGTGGGATATATGACTACATCCCTCCCCTGACACCTGAGATCACCACCACTACTACTTGCTTAGTCTCTGCTGGTCTAATTTTTAGCATCCAAAATTACATTTCTCACTAAGACATACAGTAAATGAACAACTAAGTTAGAGAGAGATTGAATAAGCTTAAAACTGACACATTTAGAGACATTTAATAATGTGTTCCCAAATGAACTAGATCTTGTATCGACTCTCAACTTTTAGGAGAATGAAAAAAACAATTGTAGTTAAAATTTCTCAAAGAACATTATGAATTGCTGAATTTCAGTGCTTTAAAAAAGACGTCTATGAAAATATGGCAGTGTATGCTGATGGTTTCCTACGATACAGCAAAACATATCTGCAATTTCAAAATGTGATTTTAAAGAGGGGCTGGGTATTTTAAGTTGTATTTTATCAAGCCACTCTGTCTTTAGCTAACTGTACCAGTATTCTTTGCTAACTCTGGTAAACTGTTTTCAAATTATCAGGCAACTAAGTGCAAAGTCACATTTAATCTCAAATACTACTTATACTACTTAGTTTGAAAGAAAGGACTTTGTTATGATGTCACATGTTATGATGGTTTTCATAGTTAAATGTGTGCTATGTGTTATGAACTGCGTGCAAACATAAAGCCGTGTTCTCTCTTTAAAGACATGGAATTTAGAATGAAGTTAAGGATGGATTAATTTAATCTAATTTTAGCCATGTAAGGTGAGAAGCCTCATCTTTGATGTTTGTCTAACTAAGCTCTGCAGTCAGCTCAGTGGAGAGGTACTTCTTGGGATGTCTGAAAAAGATGAATCATCCTTGTGGACCACAGGTCTTGCTCCTCACCGGCCAAAGACATAGAGATGACTCATGGCTAGCACAAGCTGAGGTGAATCCCACACTATCTGACTAAATACAGAAGGCAATTGAACAATTAGCAAACTGAACAATTACTTACATATTTTCTATGAAAACTGCTGTTATTTGCATATCGTTGTAACATACGGGAATGGTCATAACATAGCAATGCCACACTTGAAAGTGCAATTTTTATGAGTATAATTTATTTTGTTTATAATTAGCAAAATCCACATGAGTAAAATATGACGCTTATGATGCGTCTGAATCAATGTGCAATAAAAACCTTGCAGGTTTAAACACTTAAAATAGAGTTTTATAAAAGGAGTGAAGGAGAAGTGTAATTTAAGATTCTTTCATAGAATTATTTTTATGCTGTATCTTACATTATTGTCATTTAGAGAGCTTTAATCACTTCAAACTTAAAGTCAGCTCAGCATATTTTTATCCTTTTTTAGAAACTAATTTTTCTGCTTTATCATAAATATTGCTACATTTCACACTGTCATTCATCTTAGTGTAGACTTTGTATGAACCAATACAGGACAAGCATGAAGAGCATGTTTTGCGTAATTGGCTCTTTGCTAGCATGCCACTAAAACATAACTGTTTTAATTGCTACATGTAGGTATTCTCTAGAAGGTTGCTGCAGATATACATCTCTGATGAATACATAACCCATTTACACAGTTTTAAAAACAGAAACACATGCTACACAATGCTTTGCACTTAGGTGTTCTGTACGAGGCACAAACTAACACCATCAGACTGAAATATGACACTTTTTATTTGCATCACCTGCAAGAATAACTTCAAGCACACCTTGGATCCTATGAATGTTTTTTCCCAAAATGGCTTTACTTTAAAATGACTTCCATTACTGAAAACCTTAAAAAGGCTAATAAAAATATCTGATAAAGATCTTTGATAAACTACTACAAACTTTTGCCAGCAAACTTGATTTTTGCCACCATCACTGACATCCCTGGTTGCTTACAATAAAAGTAGGCATGAACATAAGGAATCTCGAAATCAGCCCAGCTGCCAGCTAATCACTGACTGAAGTGCTTATGCTGGAGAATATCCACCCTAGGCATGAATAAGAATGCGTTGTACCTGGCCACCACATATTTCTGAAGCACCTACTGTCTATGATGGACCAAATATAACATAACAGTAACAATACAGATTTAAGCCTTCAGGAATTTTTTAACTCAAAGATGGACCAGATGCTGCTGGGAAGCACTCATATTCCTGGCAGAGCGCAGTGTCAGAGCAGACTGGATTTTTTTCTCCTAATGGCCCAAGGAAAACATTGAGGAAAATCCTTCTGTTTCAGATGTCACCAACAGAAAATAGCAAGAATACAAGCACAGTCTGAGTCTGAACTAAAAAGGAAATACAAAAGGTGGAGAAAAACATTTTGTGAGAGGATTGCTTATTTGCCAGGTAGGAAAATGGGGGAGTAGACATATGCCCCACTGGATCCTTCTCAGTGAAAGGACAGAATATATGAAAGAACTTCATGAGTGGCTCAAGAAACATAGGTTTGGAGAATAACTGGGTCACTGTAGCATGAATCATTTTGTTTTAATGAATGTAAACAGATTTGTTTTTTGATGTGGAGTACAGTAAGTACAGTGCTATAGAAATGCACTAAATTGGATTAGATACAGCTAATGAATTTATTCAAATACTCTATAGCTGTGTTTTACAATTTTATAAACTATGCCTTTACAAATAATCAATCTGTCTACCCTGCAGCTTAAAAAACAAAACAAAACAAAAAATTGCATTACCAATGCTAATAATCAGCAAGTGACTAAGGCACATTTTTCTATCTCCTTAGTAGTGATATATTAGTTTAATCTCTACAGAACTGGCAGTGCAATCCTTTCCATATGGACACCCATATGCTACATTTCTAGCAACATATCTTCTAGGAAATGGCCATATGTTTCACTTTTAAACCTGCATAATTTGAAGACTTGCTTGTATTTTTACTGTTGTTCTCACTGTGCATTTGAAATACCTGTGGGTGTTAAGTTGCATGACAATAATTAATGTTATATTGCACTACAGTGCTATAATTGGAAATGCTTCCACACTCTTTGCTGTTTCCAGCAATGATTTTTAAAAAATGATAGATATTTCTTGACTTCAGTGTTGACTATGCACACTTTTCCCCTGTATTCCTAGGAACAAAGGTGAGTATTTATCAATCTAATACAAAGCAGATAAAAGAATATTCAGTCTTGACTTTGGTTCACTGAAGGCAATTCAGTACTTTGCATCTTAGTGCAGCCACAGCATTACTCCGGAGTACTGGGGAACTCCAAACATCCAGCTTGCCTATTGGGCCAGGCTCAAGACATGAAAAACTGAAAGACTGTATTGTCCAGGACCAGGCTGGATGAGGATTGTCCTCTCCATCCACTCTCCCTCCCCTTCACATCTGTCTGCTTCCAGCACTCAGGGGTGTTGGTCACAAGAGCAGGCTCATATTTTGGTCAGGGAATCCATGCAACCCTCACACACAGACTGGCAAAGAGAACACAGTGAATACAATACAATTGTACTCAATTGAAAGCTATTGAATAAAATTTGCAAGTTATCTCACTCTCTCCTACCATCTCTTCCTAGAGACATACCGTGGTATAGAAAAAGACAGTGTGCAGGCTATTAATGGCAGAGCATTAACTTAGAAAATTCCTGAGGAAACAGATGTCATGGAGATGAGCTATTTCTGAGCCCCTAAGACTCAACCCCTCATCTTGAAATCCAATCACAGAGGAACTTCCATGTGATTGAGGAAAAAGTATGTCCTTGTGGAAAAGTAAAATAAGCTTATGGTCTTTTTCATGTCACATTTTACTTGCCATGTCTCAAATTATAACAGGTAACCAAACCCAAATCCAAACCCAACGTGTAAAAAAAATGGCAGATTTCTGTTAAAATCTATCCTCCAGTCTCCAGTAATTTTTGCTAGTCTAGGCACTGTAAGTATCACAGATTCTCATGAAAAAATAATTAGGCTGGTATTGACTTTGTAAAATCTTTCTAAACATTTGATTCACTGGTTTTGAATTAAAAATAAAAATTAAAATTGTCCAGTGAAAGAGTCTAATCAGAAGTTCTTTACTGTCACTTGTAAAAACATTTTCACAGCGTGGCATGAAAACATTGTTTTCAACATTGTTTTATTGACAAACAATTGTATTTTTTGTGCTTTTTCAGTATTATGTCACTATTTCTTGCTTGAATTGTTCCCACAGAGAACAAAGAAAATCCTTTTATCAGAAGGTTATTTAGCATGCAATTCATAAAATGCTTAATCTCAGTAATCTCAGTTTTTGCAGTTGCACGCTTACTTAAAAATACACAATCCTTATAAACTAATTATTATGCATTACTAAAAAAATCTATATCAAAAGGTGGATTTAAAAGAAGTCAGCTCATTATTTTTCAGTTGATTTATACTTGTTTATCCAAGTAAAACACATCAGGCTAAAATACCAATCCTCCTGAACAGAGAGCTATCTAGCTATCAGCTAGTGTATGCTCTTTCCTTTCTAGTGGTCACACAAGGTGAAAATGATAATAAAAGTGCAGGATATTAAGAGACTAGGTAACTTTGCTTTGTAACTGATGTTTCCCTCTACACTTTTATCTACTCTCCTGAAAAAGAAATACAAGTTTCCAATTAAGGTTGTGATTGTAAACACAATCAACACACATGCAGAGGCTCTACATCTAAATAATTACAAAAACTTCAGTTAATTCATATCATTGCATATATATGCATCTTTCTATACAATGAAAATAACATACTTCAGTGGGACTACTTATAGCAAGAAATCTGCAAAATTAAACTCTAAATATAGAAATGAAATTTATATAACCCAACACTATATCAAGCATGATTTTATTTCCCTTTTTCTGCCCTTGGTTTATGCCAGCAGCAGATGATGAATTTAATTTGAGTTATAGTTCCCACATTCATGTGTGTTTATATACACTAATTCATCACTACACAGAAAAGCCCTAAAGTATATTAACACAATATGTTATGATTTCAGACATCTGCTTTATTTGTTTTGAGAACTAGAATAGATAAATGATAAAATATTACTACCAGTCTCATTTACAATAACTCATTATTTTGCCAAAATAAGATTGAAAAAAAAATTTTATCGATAAAATATAGCCAAAAAGAAAATTGCGTACAACTGTGTTAACTGCCGATTTTGAATTTACTTATAGCTTGACATCAATTTGCACCACATGTCTCCTAATACTCATTAAGTATTTCAATACGTAATTGAAATACTTATTTCAGAAATAAAAATAATTAGCTCAGAAGAACTTGGAATTTACTAGGAGAGAAATTATGGGGTATCCCAGTTAGTAACAGCTTTTTCTGCCATCTTTTTTATATTCCTACAGTCCAACATACAAAACAAATTGAACATATTAACCTGCACTGTTCCTCAATTTCAAAAAAATATTATAAGTTTCAGTGCTTTTAGTTCTGATTATTTTTCTTTCTCTTTAACAGCTGTGTAACAATGTAAATGCCAAAATGGGATCTTTGAAAACTAGAGGTAAATTGACTTGCAGAGCTGACTACAGAATTAATTTCCTGGAACAAAAGAACAGATTACGGCATATAAAGACCGCCACGGCACACTAATTTCCATATTTAATCATGTCACTGCAGGAAATTTTCTGTGGTAAATTCCAGGCTTCATCATTTTGTATAGTGCACCTACACATATGGTCAGCACGGTCACTTGGGGCAGCAGGACCAACATCAGACCTGCCAACCACCAGCACTGGGTCTTTGACATGGTGCCCCAAGAGAACACAGGGTAAACAAACCACATTCAGTTCCTACCTCTGTCAGTGTGCCCACATTTCCCTTCTCCTAACCTCAACAAACCAACAACACCTGAAAAGCCCAATGCCCCATTTCTACATGACCTGCTGTTTTATTCCAGTCAAGTGAGGCAGAGGAGGAATCTCAAAGTTGCCAATTTCCCATGAGGTTTTAGAGAACTCTCTTCTGAGGACCATCAATGCTCACATGGAGGAAACAATTGCAGCATGACATCAGGGGCTCAACCTGAGCTCAGC
The DNA here is from genome assembly GCA_013397555.1 of Urocynchramus pylzowi. Taxonomy (NCBI): domain Eukaryota; kingdom Metazoa; phylum Chordata; class Aves; order Passeriformes; family Fringillidae; genus Urocynchramus; species Urocynchramus pylzowi. The sequence continues at coordinate 397,487 of VZRH01006496.1, forward strand.
ATAGAAGTGCAAATCTAGAGGAAACCACACTTCATTAATAGTGTTCCTCTGAAAAAATCCATGTACTGTAACATAGAAATATTAAACAGAACAGAAAAACTTAATCTGAAAGTTTCTTTTCAATATCTTTGAAGTGATGCACAAAAGAGTGGTATTGTTTGACATCTCATAAAATGTCAGCTTCCAGAGGATGTATACCCAGTTTTAAATAACTTGGTTTTTTTAGCCCAGAATAAACAATGGCTCTGTAGTAAAGTACACAGAAACAGGTATTTTCTATCTTAAAATGGTTTCAATATTCAAGCTAAGTGATTTTACCCTTCTAATGTTCACATAACAGCAAAATGTAGGAGAATGGATTAATTTTTCCTTGTCTTTCTGCCTAAATGGTCTCTTGAGCCAGAAGAAAAAACAGGTATATATAAAGAAACACAGCAGATACCATCACTGACTAATGCTGTTCTATGGTCCCACCAACTGTGACACAACTTCCTACCACTCACAACAGGACTGCATCTACACCACAACAAGAGATCCATTTTCCATCTTTTCACATGGGGTGGCAGGTAACTCTCTTTGGCATGAAGTAATTAAAGTAATTGAAAGTTTTGTAAAAAAATTAAAAAAGCATCATTTTGGTAGATCAATGTGAGCACAAATTTCAATTATCTTCTAGAATATACCATATTTGTACAAAGAAAGACATATAAATATCTTAAATTAATCTGATATTCTTATATGGCTGAAGCTATTTATTCATATAAAACTGCACAGGGCTCTAAGACAGTTTAATGAAGATTGCCATAAAGTTGTCCTTCCCTAATTCCGAGGTACTGTTGAATATTTCCTCAATAGAAATGATCACCATCAAACATTGTCAAATACAAAACCATTCCTTTGGGAACTTTGTGTATATACATTACTTTCACACACACACACACACACACACACACACACACACATATATATATACACACATACACATGCAAATATTCATTTGTTTACATATGTATGTATGTCCTTCACCTTCATTTCCATCATGCTAGAAATTTAATTTATCCAATATGCTTAGCATTTGCTAGATTTACAAATCCTGTTTGCCAGTTTTGCAGTTAGCTCACTCTTAATAATTTTCTTGGTGCTGTCCTCAGACACTACACAGGACCTTTTAAATGTAACAAATATTTTTCCTTAAGTTTGAGATATTTAACATAGAAGGATTGTACCAAGGATTGTATCTTTTATAATTTAAAAATAATGTTGTATTTTACACATGTAAGTATATACAACACTTGGAAAATTATTAGAATTTTAGTAGTGAGTAACTGAAAGCCATATTTCATGCAGTAGTGATTCATGAGTCATAATCTGTGACAATCATCACATATATATATAAAGGCATGCTGCAATTCCAGATGTCATAAATTCATACAGGCAATGTTTGAATCATAATGTTGAGTTTCAAAACTGCTGCCTTTCCTATTTATAGCAAACATACATATTTGTAGAACTGACCGGCTCTGAGGTCATATTTAAGAGCAGAGGAAGCCATCAGAACCTCTGCCTTCTCTCAAGCAGCACACAGATGATACTGTCTTACCAGACAACCCCTGCTTCAAGTCAGAGGTCACTGGCATAAAATAAACTTTACTGCTGGCTCAGGGCAATTTGTTTGAGAATTCTCACTCACTTTTCTCCATCCTGTTTTCCAGGTCCAGCAATGCACTTTTGCTATGGCTGCCACCTCTGTTTTCAATGATGCTGACCAACCACAGTGATGGCACGATGTAAGTTACTATGTTCATATGTAAGTAAATAAATAAGAACTTTTTCACAAGGCACCTCAGCTATTTGTAATTGTTTACGTAATTATAAAATGAAAAAAATCAATATTAAAATCAGGATTAAAATTGGCTGAATTATGCAAGTGAGCATTTTTCTTATTCCGTTTATTGACAGGATATTCCAGAAAATTACCCAGACATATTTTTTGTCAATTTATTTTTCTGTCCCAAAAATAATGTAGGTCAATTCATGTTTCTGTCTGATTTTTAACTGATCAATTTTATCTCATTTTGCTTTCAGTATCACTCACTATCTTATCTTCTCTAGCAATGAGACTGAGGGTATAATCTTTGTATCTTTCCACCTTTCCAGGCATTATATTTCTTTCATGTTCTTTGAGAATCAAAAAAAGCCATTATCTTCCTTATACTGATCTTTTTTTTCCAAAAAATCTTATAAGAAAGACAACATAAGAAGGATTCCTTGAATCCAGTATATGTTTCCATACATTCAGGCACATTCAGATTTAAAAAGCATCTGAAACATCAGTAATTTAAGTTTTATTACAGGGAAGAGTTTTGAAGTTGTTTATTTCTCTTCAATATTTCCACTGTCCAGTGTAACCAAACCGATTTTTTTTACCAGAAGCAGATAAAATTTTAAGACAGATTGGAACTGGATGATTTAAATATAAGGATATTTAAATATAAATATAATATAGCTAATTTTATAGCATAAGGATTAGCATTTTTTTTTCATTGTCAAGAAAAAAAAATAAAAAAAAGAAAGCAGGAAGAAAATGCTGCCTAAACTGAACATGCTGAAAAATCTTAACCAACAGCATGAGTGGTAGACATCTGTAAGGGGGAGACAATTTAAATAGCACAAAGGAAACTTTTAGAATTCTGGTAAAAAGGCCTCATAATTTATAAAACAATAAACCAACTACTATAACATATTCTGTATCATACACAAAATCCCTCAAGATTGCCTGCTTGGGAAAAACTATTCTCAAATAAGTTTAAATATGCTCCAGTCTGAAGAAACTGCATGTGACCCATACAGTAAAAATGTCAGACTTCTCTTAAAATCTCTTATCCTCCAGACTCTAGTAACTTTTTTTTTGAGGTTAAATATGGTAAGTATTACAGGTTCTCAAAAATTACCATCAATGTCATGCCACTGGCATGCTGGGACTGCTGTCTTTCATGCTGACCACGACTACCTCATTGGTTCTTTGTATTTTCCAGTCTCATTTTATTTACCTCTGACCTCCAGTTTTATACATGGAATGTGAGCTCTGAAGGGTAAGGACCCCAGGGACTCTTTTGTTCTGTTTTTAAATGATGCCTAGTGCAAGTGGATCCCCCAGTTTGCTGCCAGAGATTTTACAGTCACTCATGGTGCTGCGATAAACAGCGCAGTAACACAGCAGATTAAAGACTGCTCTTGTGCAGCTTAGTGTGAATGGGGACAGCAACATCATAGTAACAGCATTACCACAGGTAGTGAAGGTATATCTTATAGAGAGAGTAACAAATTCAATAAGCTGTTTCAAGTAAGCAAAAATAAATGCTTTGAGACTTTGCAAGTTAGTGTATTCTGTTCTTATACTCTACCAAACACTGCTATGCAGCCCTGGAATCCAGCTCTCAAGAGAGTATGGGAAACAGAAACCTTGTCAGCAATACAGGTTATAGAAGGAAAAGGCACAAAATGCACTGTCAGACATGGTGAGAGATTGGAGATTGGTGGTGAGCTCAGACTCAGCCCTCAAGAACTCTATACTGCAGCTGGGATGTGCATGATCTATTGGCCTTAGGTCACTGTATGCACTACAGAATCATGAGCTCCTGCATGATCACAATCTGCTACCACAAAAGTTTCATAATACTTCCCAAATAATTTTAAAATCACATTAATTAAATGGGAAAAGAAAAAAAGAAAATAAAATCAAAGAACCATCTAATGAATTAATGAAGCCTGGTTTCCAAAGGATTTATGTTGTTGCTGACTTTTTAATTGCATTACAGTAAGACTTTAGAGAAAAACCTCTAATATTTTATGTATGAAAAGAACCAACATAGGAAGGAAAAACCATTAATGAGTAAGGAACTCAACCAGAAGAGAAATAATTTCTGAGGATGAGGTACTCTGACATCCAATACAGCATTCATTTTAACAATTAGAGCATTCATAGTAGCTATTTTTACCTGAATCTTTGAGCATCTAATAAAAATTTACATACAGCAACTAGGGCAGCTGACTGGGGCAACTACTGGTGTTTCTACCTTTCATCCAGAAGATTGTTTTAATGAAATTTATTGGAACTTAAAACATCTGAGACTTATCTTAAATTCAGTGAAAACCTAAAAGGTAAGTATGTTTGTAGGAGGGCCAAAACAGAAGAAAATGTGCATGCAAACACAGTGACACGGAACACTATAAATCCAAACGCACAAAAGTTAGATAAAACTAGTACTAATAAGGTTAGCTGCTTAATTTCATTCTTCATGCCTCCACGTGATGATGACAGAATGGTAATTAAGCATGAGATCCCAACAAACCCCTGTCACACTGAATGTGCAGAATAGACTGCTTGTCACTGAATGAGAATCAATTAAAAATTTCTTACTAACTTCAAAATACACTGTTATTTTTGCACACAATATGCTTTTATGCTTACAACCTAGGGATATGGTGACACAGCTACTGAGTCTCTGTTCTTTGCAAAAATTATCTGAAGGTATGTTCATAGCTATACTGTGAGCTAGATTGAATTGTATCATCATCACAATTTTACACATAGGAACTGAGATGAAGATGAAAACCAGAAATGGCCAGAGGATTGAAACTATCAAATAATGCTGAAGTGCCTGGCAACAGAAGTTTTCAACATACCTCATGAGAGCATCCTGACTTTACTTATGCACCCTAAATACAGTAGGTCAGTACACTGGGACACAGAGGGCCTGTAAAAATCTAGATTCCTTGCCCAGCACCACAAAGGAAGCTTCTGGCAGAGGCATGCAGCAATTCAGCTCTCTGGCAGAACACTTGGCTGTCTTAGCATGACACTATGCTTTTTTCTACTGTCTCCAATTCATTCACTACATATTTTCCAACTTCCGCAATAAAAGAAGCAGATGTACTACAGACAACAGCCTCATTGCAGCCCTAATGTGTCCCCAATACACAATTTGTCCTGTTCAAAGGAGAGAATGGAAAGCATTATGCAACAGATATTTAAAATCTATCGTGCAACATACACAAAATAACCATGCAACTAATCATGCAGAACTTTCCTCACCAGTGCATTAATCTTAAGAAGCACTTGCAATCTTAAAGTTAAATAAGCTTTTTTTTTTTTTCTGATTTGTAGAACTATAAAATTAAAACAATCCACAGCTACCATCAGTGGTTCTCATACAGACATGCAACAACCTGTTTCGCCTTCTTGAGACAAAGCTGATAAAAAATCTCTAGATTCTGGAGGAATATGCTCTAGTGAGCATAAACCCATTCATACCCAAACCCTGTTCTTTTCTTGATGTTTCTACTTCATTTTTTCCCCCTATTTCATTGACCAAATGCTGATTCTTATTTCCAAACATTTTCTGCCCTTTTTTCCTTCAAACTTTTCAAACTGTTGCCTTCGTCTCTGTAGCTCTAACACCTATCCTTCACTTTTATTTTATCCTCCTCTGTTTCCAGCAAAAGCTTTCTGCTTTTCTCCCAGCATTTGTCTGCATGCCTTCTCCCTTGATGTCCACTTTGAATGCCTCTGATAATTCCTCCTCATTCCTAACCATCTCCTTCATTTTGGCTTGCCAGGATCCAGAGTGCTGGATGGAGGAGTGCATGGTGCACAGGAAGTATTTTTTTTGCTGTTTTCTCCCACTGGACAAATGGTTGGTTACTTCATAGTTGTCAATAGCAGATGAGAGTCCTTAAAGGCCTGTGCCTTTTTTCCAGACAATTTAGATACAGAACCGTGAAGGGATACATAATACCCCCTACAGACCAAGCACTGCCAAACTCTGATAGGTATTCTCTGAATATAACAACATTCACAATATTGTATGTGAATACAAACACATACTTACAATTTAGGCACATGAGGATGAATTTGTACAAGGAGAGAAATTACACTAGTATGACCCTGACTTCAAACTTCATGTAATTTCAAAGTCCTGACAGCTACTCTATGAAATTAATTTATTAATGGTTCAGGTGGACAAAGCAACATAATTTAATTCTTGAAAACTGCTGAACTGCTTAAACAAATATTTTTCAGAAGGTTAAACTGAAACATATGTCTCCCCTGGAGAAATTATTCCCAAAGGTGTGGACAAATTCCAAAGGAATTCAAAACTGGTATCTAATGAAGAATGCCAAATAGTCACAGCTATGGAACACACTATCCCCTACAACTAGAAAACTGTTTGTAGTATGTTATTGATAGAATTACCTATTGAATTGAAAAAAGGTAAAAAATGACCACATTTTTCTTACCCATCATTAAGAAAATACTTACTGTCAAGTAATTCACGATTTAGTAAGCTACATTTTCATATGATACAACTGAGGAATGCAATAAAAATGAAAAGCATTGTCTTGAAGCAAGCCACCAACAGTGCTTCACCTCCTCTAAAGAAGTTGAAAGCATTACAAAGTGTTGAATCTCCTAAAAGGAATAACTGCAGCTGAAAGCCATTAGTGTGCAACGCGACAGCAACCGGTGTAGGAGATGAATGAGACCATCCTATTGATAAGGTCGCAATCGATCTGAGGCAGACTTTTTTAAATTAGTAAAATGTTGCAGCACTTTAGAAAGTGTCACCAACAGCTCTTCGCCATGAAAAATGCTCCAACTTGTCAGAAAACTGTAATTTATTATTTTAAACAAAAAACCTGCCTCATAGTGATAGAGTATCATCAGTGACTTTTGTTGAAAGTGAGCTTAATTTTCTGAAGATATTATTCAGATCTGTACTCGTAAGTTTCCTCTATAACTACTCTTACAAAGATGCTCTTCAAGAGTCATATGAGTTGCTAGGATAGAACGGTGAGACCCTGGCACACGTTGGCCAGAGAAGCCATGGATGCCTCACCCCTGGCAGTGTTCAAGACAGGTTGGATGGCGCTCTGAACGACCTGGTCAAGTGAAAAGTGTCCCATAGTGAGAGGGTGGTCTTCAAGGGCCCTTCCCATCCAAACCACTCAATGACTCTATGATACATTCAGATTCAAAATACACTAAAGATAATTGTTTTTATATATATGTATACATACACACATACACCCCCACACATATACATAAATATGCTTATGTGTAAGGAATGTAATTCCTTACATATGTGTAAGGAATGCTTAGAATGGCCTGGCCATCCAATCACTTCTAGTACTTTAGCACATAGGATGGAGAGCTGAAAACTGAAAAGGATCATGACCTCATGGAACTTAAAACAAAAAAGTAGATGCTCATCCTCAGGGCCTTTCAAACAAAGGCTGTTCCTACAAGTTGCAAAGCACCCTTATCCTCCATTGTATGTCCCTATGCTCAGACCCTGGCAGGATCTGAAGTCTTGAGAGTAATATGGTAATGATGTTCACACAGCCACTGTGAAAAAAAGGATCATTTGAGAAAGAGAAAAGCATAAAGGAGTGGAATATTTCAGTTTTTTAATGCAAATTGATCTAACCTTTTTTCATAGACTTTAGAAAGAATTTTTCCCAAACACTACAGCTCCTGTTAAGCTGGTGCTTTTCAAGTTTCCTTTAAAAATATGTTTTTGAACACCAAAGAAGGATGAAAATGCCAATGACCAAGGTCATACAAGGACACAGTTTCTGACTGAACCCAGGCACTAACAGTGAATAAACTCCAATACATTAGTAGACATAAAAGCTGTGGTGCAAAGCATGTATTCTGGAATAACAAAACACTAACTGTTTACACGTGAAAGAGAGAATAAGCATTAAATACAAAATGTATGTCTACTGCCCCAGCTGTATTTGAAATTCTCTCTTCCTAATGCTGAGACTTTTCAATTCTGCATCTAAGTTATTTAACAAATAAACTTAACTCACTAAATCACAGGTTCTTAATTGTTGCCAGTCTCAACTGAGAAATGGCCTACAGCTGAGTCAATATAAGACCTGTTTATTAAAAAAGGAACAATTCAACAGTAAATAATAGCAAAATGGGACAAGCTTTTTCTTGAAAGCTTATAGTGTAATTACTGTTTTCATGATACTTGATCTTTGTGTAAGTATTTTAAAAAGGATAAAAATATCCATACAGCATGTGGCATGGGTACAGTTCATACTGTCAGATCCAGATATGCATATATTTGGAGCATACTTGGTCTTAAAGCTAAAAGAATTTTAGATTGCATTAGGAAAAAGAACAGAATGTACTGCTACAGTTAGTAATGAACAGTGTACTAAAACTAAGACTATAATTATAACACAGCTTCCTATTAACGTAAGGTAACAGCAACTGTAGGTTGATAAAAAAGTAATGAAATGGTAAATTTATTAACAGTATCATTTAAAAAGCTTTAACAGTGCTTAATCTAAATACTTTGTAGAGTACTTTCAAAAGAGTAAGCAGCGACATTATTTAAATTTCATTATAAATACAAACCATGTAAATAACACAAAATTTAAAATTCTTGTGTAAACAATTGGACTATTTTAGCTTACAGTATAGCATTTACTTCATCATGTCGCAGCTTGTTAGAAATGCTATAGTCTGAATGGTAGCAGGCTGGGACTAGAATTAACCTCCCTCTACAGATATGTTATTTCCTTTTAATATTCTTGTGAAGCATGTGATCCTAGTTATTCTTAGATGCAAGATTTATTGGCCTATTGGTCTGGTAAGCAAATAATGTACTTAAGACCTGAAATACTCACTTTTAATTAGTATGGTAGCTTCTTGTCTGAGAGCAATAAAAATAAACTATAACTAAAGAACACTTCATGTGCAAGTATGTATGCTGCATGCAAGTCCCACACAATTAATTCCAGTGATGTTCTCCGTTGAGTGTCTTCCCACAGTCAAGAACCAATGAAGCTAGGTCCTACAATGTGAAGTTATCAATTTCTAAAAGCAATAAATGTTTCTCAAATTCAGACTCAACTCAAAAGCTTTAAAGTAAATGGTTTCAAGGGAACTATATGTTCCCTTAAAGTCAAGCAAATATTCAAATGACTAATCAAAAATATTTTGTATAACAATTCTGTGAAAGAAAAAAAGTATCTTGAAATCAGCATGACAGACCTGATGCACAAGTTCCCTTTTAAATTATGGCAGCCTGGTGTGGAAGACCTTAATCACAATAAAATGTCAACTATACAGCATGAGGACGTGTGAAGGATGTTTGCTCCATCAAGTCTTTCAATTTCAAAGAACTAACAGAATAATAGTAAACTCTGAAATTTACCATGTAACCAACAGCAATAATAAATACCATAGTTTGAGAGAAAAACTCTACATTCATATGATAGTATATCAGTGCATATTTGATATAAATTATGTGTTTGAAGTGTTATAAGTTTCACTGCAAAATGCAGTAAAGGAACTAAGACACTTGTCACCAAACTCAACTATTTTCCTCTTATCCACATGTCAGAACCATAATGGTTCCTACTCACTCTTCTGATTCCATGAATCTTCAGTCCTTGCTGTACAGGGTGTCAAAATGCAGATGTTGCACACACCCAGTTGCTTTGCACCCAAGTTCCTTCCTGCATCTAAAGGATGCTCCAGACTACTGATCTCCTCACCCTACATTCCCATAATTACTCCACTGCACACACAAAGGGTCCAGGTCTGCTATGATTGATTAACTGATGAGAAGAAGTCATTCTAGGGAAGTACAAAACCCAGTGGACTCATCCAGGGGTCTGTGGCACACAGGAAGTAAGAGAGGACCAGTCACAACACTGTGACTACAAGAGCAGGGCTCTGGAGTGTGAATGCTCAGGATTCAGGTTGGATAACTTGCAGAGTGGCCCTGGGATGAATCCCACCACCACAACAGAAAGAGGGAGACTGGTCACCTGGGTGGAGTCTCCTTTATACAAGTCCTTTTCCTTTATTAGGGAATATCTCAATAGAACTTTTGTGAGCAGTTTCTGATAGGGCTTTGGAGTCTTGAAGGATGCATGAAGACATTCTTGTAGGGCTTGACTACATTCCTATGTAGGCAACTCTGCTCTATGCCTCTCTTTGATCAGGATGAAAAGTATCTGCTTCCTCAAGATCCGCCTGCAGTGACTGGATGACAGCAAATTGTCTAAGCAGTTTGAGGGGAAAGATGTAAGACTATTAAAAATGTAGAAAAAATTGCATTAGGAAAATAGTGCATCTGCATTTTGCCTCAAGAGATCATGGTTTATGAGTATTTGACATAGTTCAACTACTGACAAATTATAGCTTTTTCTGAAATGGTATGGGTTTTATCAGCTGTCACCATTATCTTGACTTTCTGTGCTTTTATAAATGTGTAGGATGTTAATTAAACTCATAAATAAAGGTAGTGAAAAAATCATTGCAGTAATTTCCACAAATATGAAATCCACAAATTAAATTATTTAAAACGTTAGGAAAAGACTGGAAATTTTACCTTAAAAACATTAAAAGTTAGTTATTCTTTCTAATTAACAGAAATGCAAAGCACAGATAAAGCCTCAGAAGACAAGTCTTTCCTTGGGCATCAAAAGCTCCCTTTAAACACTGTGTACTGATGAACTATGTAACAAAAAAAGAGGGTCAGCTGTAGCTTTTCTGTTTTCTTGCACTAATATAAAGACAACAGAATATCTAAGAAATTGTTTACTCCACAGTGTGGGGTTGCTTTGCTCCTTATTTATTCATCCCTGGAAGCCTAGTAACATGACCTGAAAGACCTCAATTTACATAAAAATAAGGCACTACTGCTTTTACACAGGTACCTCAGTTGCAACTGTGCAGACAGGAGTTTTAAAACTCATAATCTCTTCTTAGGTGGATTTGGTCAGGGATGACTGGCTAATTGGGGAAAAACACATGAAAGCACCTCAAAATCCAATTAGCACTTCGGTGCAATTAAATAGCTTTGCTATTCTGTGGGCGTACAGCTTTGATCTTGCACTGAAAAGTGTCCTTCCTTAAAGCTGATGTTTTGACTTTTTTCTCAGTAATTAGGGCTAATTGTAAAGCTATTCCCAACATGCTATAAACAGTATTTTGCTGCATTTGACACAATGACCTTAAATCAGTGTTCTCTTTTGTCTATATTGTACTGGTTTATTATTGGCCTCTACTCATTATTTAATGCACAACATGTAAAACATGTTAGTCAGATGAAACAAATTACCTAGGTTTAAGAGCTTTTATGGATACCTTCACCAGTGATGCTAAAACTTTGATTCCACTGAAACAGAGGAGACAATACAGAATAATAATAGATTACAATTACACTGATCTGCTCTCTCAAATTCCTATTTTCTTTTCATTCTGAACTGAAAAATATGAATTTTGATTTGTCTGTTGTTTTTTTCTTCCAGTCTACTCTAAGAAGCATACTGAACAATGAACTGATCAAATAATTCTTATTCCAGTTGTCTTGACCACTATTCCTTCTAAGCTACACTTCTTATGACTATGAGTTTATTGGCTGCATTACTGACCTCTGAAAATAAGAGCTATTTATAACATATGTTTTGATTTCAAATGTAAACTCATTAACACAATATGAACTATTTTATGCACTAATATTACACTTATGGGAAGAATGCCCCAGAACTTTTTCTTGCTTCATTTTAAGGAATCTCTCACAGACACAGAACTTTAAAAGAAAAAAAAAAAAACAAAAGCACCCCTCTTTTCTTTTTTTTAGTTCCAGTTATTGCAAAGTAGTATTTTGATGAATATACTTATTCACACTTTAATTATGCTACAGCTTCAATGTTTAAATCAAAAGATTTGAAAGAGATAAACAGTTCTATTTAGATACAAGACAATTCTTCTGAAAAATAGAAGACCTTTTTGAAAAAAATAGTTCCAGCCATTCCAAAGCATTTGTGAACGTCAGTGATTTTTGTTGGCTTTTTGTATGCATGAAGCTATCAGAAAAGCAACTGGTGGTTTCTATTGTTTCTTCTTCTCCTTGTCTCTCTTAATTCTGCAATTCAAGAAATCACCACAATACAGAAAACGTAACTTTGAAGTCCACCTGACTCAGGCCAAGAATTCAAAACACATCTTCTTACACTCTCAGATAGTAACTTGAACACTCCCATACATACAATATTCAATGTATTATCTTTCTCATTTCTCCCTAGTGGGATCCGATTTGTATAAAATGCTTACACACTAAGAATGTGTTTAGCTAGCTGTGAAAAATAGTGATTAATCTTTAGAAAGGAGTGAGAAATCCAGCTCTGGGATATAAGGCAGAAGCTTTTTCTGTCTTTCATACAGAGGAACCAATGTACAACAACAACAGTGCATGTAACAAACATTGTACTTCTTCTTCTTAACCCTATTAATTTTAAAAAATTCTACTTCTGTCTTTTCTGTGCCAGGACGTAAAAAAATAACAATTAATTCATAATTAAACTCATAGTCAGAGCATGTGTTGAAAGTCAGGAGGACTGTGAATCTCAACAGCAATTCCATTACTCTTCTCAGTTTACCACAGTCCTTTGACCTGTTATTCATGATGTACTTGAGACAAATTTCACCCTGCTGTGGTTATCAACTTGTTATGCTACTGAGATTTCAGTTGTGGCAATCCAAACTTGTATCAACAACTAGCTGAGGCAAAGTAGCTGCTGCTTTGCAATGGCATTAAGTGTCACATTGCTATGTACTACTGAACAGAATCAGAGGAAGATATACTTCAAAGTCAGCCAGGTAATTTTACTGATGTTCCCACTAAATAATTCTACACAGACTACAAAAGTTATTGTTTTAGTAACACAGTTAAACATACAAACCTCAGGCAACAGGATCAATATTTTAATGATCTGTTTTCAGAGTTGAAAAAACAATTATAAGATCTGCTAGATTTTGAGAAAAGTATTTATATTAGCTCAGAAACATTTTTTCCATCTACAAGCTTTGTGACTGAACAGTCAGCTAAACATTTATCCCTAGAAAGAAAAGACAAAGCATTTTATACTGAGGTTACGCACAAAAAAGGCAGATCATATCAAGGCCTAATCCTGTACTTGCTGATGTCAATGGGATTCTTGCCATTGGCCTCAATGGGAAAGAAGAGGGCCATTAAAATATAATTTTACTTTTAGTCAGTCTTAATTATACAATGATGGAATGATTCATTCAATTGTTTGATTCATAACATTTTAGCTTTTATAAACATGATTAAAGCACGTTTGAGATCCTAATTAAATTTTAGGGACATCTTTTAAAATAAGATTTACCTATTAATTCTAGTAACAAGCATTAGAAATAAACCTAAATGGCACACATTCAGTTTGGAAGCTAAAGGTACGTCACCACTAATGACATATACGTTATATCACTGTTCTAAAAAATCAAATGCCTTGATAGAGTAATGATCTGCATCTGTAAAAGGCTGCCAGCAGTGCACTTCATCCCATTAGTTTTCACTTCCTGCCATGCCCTCACCTTTTTGTCTTTTTAGCACCTTGTAGCAAACTTATAAATGTCAAACACTGAGACTATGGCCAAATTTTGCATTAGAAATTCCTCGCAAATATGGAGAGAAGAAGGAAGCCCTCTCTTTTCCCAGTGTTATTACCCAGTCCAGGTCTCCACCACTAAGAATGTTTGATGACCAGCAAGCACTTTGCAAAACATCTCTCTGAAATACTCATCTCAAGATTAGTTAACTCTACTGACTTTCTGGCTTGCAAGGCTGATAATCAGCCACAAACAACATTTTTGCCTGCTAACAACACCAGGAACTAGTCTTCACTATTTTCCAGTCCTCTCACTGACTATAGTCAAAATGTTTTAAAAATAGGTACTGCCATGTAACAAAAAAATGTGAAACACTCTCCAACTAGGCAGACCTCTTATTAGATAGATGGCACATAATCTTTATAATCTTGGTATAAATTACTAAAAATAAAATTATTATAAATTGGTATTATGCAATCTAGTGCATTCAATTGAATTGATAACTCGCACTTAGTCTGGAGCCTTTACCAAAATATAAGACAATAAAATATTGTAAGAATAGGACTTTTTTCCTAGTTGAGTGGCAGTGCAAGCATGTCTAAGAAGACTCAAATAGATCTTGGTAGCCAAGAGACTCTCAGAGGAAGAGTGAAAACACCAGTGGTTTTCAGCAAAAATGGTAACAAGGCTCTGAAGTGCACAGGAGGATAAGGTCCCTGCTGGGACCTACAGAGGGGTGCCCTAAAGAAGGGGTTACAGCAGCTCAATGCCACTTTTGTCACAAAGCTGATAGGTATCAGTTATATCTCATTAGATTAGAAATAACTGACCAAATACTGTGAAATGCATAATGTTGTGATATCTACATATGGTAGAAAATTCTGTAATATGACTGGCATCTTGAAAAATGGTAGAAAAAGCCACATACTGCCCAGAAAATATAATAAAATTGAATTGCTATTTAATTAATGAGTAATATGTGAATGCCAAGAAGCAAACACAAGTAATGTGGATTATAAAGACGTTCAATATCTCTTCCTGTATTGCACCAGGACTTTCCAAAATGTTGTAACACAGCACTTTAAATCTCAAAAGTCAGATTTTTTTAAGCCTTAGAAGTCAGATCTTCCTGACTAGTCAAGTGGGATGCACACTGCAGTCTGCCAACTTTTGCATATCCCAAAACTGATGATCAAGCAAGATACAGCCTCCTAAGTAACCTAGGAAATAGTTTAAAGATGAGGCTTTTATCGGCAAAAACAATCTTCAATTCCTTAATTAAAAGTCTGGCTGTAATCAGTCACCTATCCTGTCTACACGGACAATGGTTTTAGCAAGCAACCTTCTCAGGATGAGCACTCCCTAAACACTGAATAATATTTTTTCAGAAATATTTCAAGGTAAAATATAGAAGGATGTTTACCATATATTTACTTAAAAAGCATAAGAAAAATGACTTAAAAAGGAGACGTATTTAAATATCTGTATTTAAATATGCCTGGGGAGAAAGAAAGAAAAGTTCCCCAACACACACCAGAGTATGTACTTCTGCCAGAAAGGAAAGGGAAGGTACTGTATTTTAAGAATCTATAACTATCTTGTAATGTTCTGGCATGTAGAGCACCACAGTTACAGCCCAAACATGTTTCACAAACAGACTTCTACTTTTTACTTAACAACTTCCTCATGAAAAGAACCCCTCCATATATAAAAATAAATACTCTGTGCCACTCTTGAATAGCTAAGGAATGTCAGGCACCACATTATTAACATTTACAAAAGGAAAACATGATGGAAACATGAAGGAATAAAGAAACTCTCCCCTTTCCTCATATTGCATATTCCTTCCTGTACTTACTCAAAAGCAATGGAAAGTATTTTAGAAAGTAAGAGTTTAAGATATGTTTTGCCATGTTTTAAGTCCTACTATTTGGCATTCATTAATCCTTTAGTACCTGTGGCAATGGGTAGGCAGTGAACTGTGAATGCTGCCCTAGCTAGAGATTAAAGAATTTCAGTGTGTTTGGACTGTTAGTGTGATCCATGTTTTGATAAGCACTTTTATGCATTCCATGCATTCACAGCAGTTTTATTTAACCAACAGCATCAAAAATGAAATGTTGCTTTTGTACATTTAAATTGCATTTCTAATTTCTAGGCAAATAGTGCATAATACAAATCACAGGTATAAAAACTTAGAAAATATGACACATGTCATATTCTACCTTAAAAGCATAAAAAATAAGCTATATTTTTGCTAAGTCATATACCTATTTAAATGAATTTCTAGTGATGGAGGATACAACCTTGTTTAGTAAAGGGAATGACCAGTTACACAAATAGGCTGGTCCCACATTTTAATTCCCTCATAGTGTTTTTACATACTTATCTGGCTACTAAGCTGTGAACAGCTGAATCTCTACCCAGGAGGAATAAAAACCTTTTCCTCATGAAGGGCTTTGGATGCAAACACACTGATGCTGCTTGGCCACACTTCCTAACCCCTGAACCACATGGTAGTACTGATCCTCAGCACTCTCATTGCCTGTCCCTCTAAAAGCATGATGGAGACAAATTTATGCTGCTCTATCTCCAGGTCCTAGTTCAGGATGGGGATTCGCTGGAAGTAACAAAAACTGAACCAATATAGTGACAAATGTTTTCTGTATTCAAACTACACATTGCAAAGGAACGTATTATTTGAAGCTTCTCTTTCAGGTTCAAAATAGTGTTAAATAAAACTTCAGGGCATTATACCAGGCTCATTTATTTTCCTACAACATGTGCCAGAAAGAATATTACAGGAGACTACACTTTTCAGCTGCTGGATTTTATTTAAAAACGAAAGAAGCTTAACCAAGCAGTCCATTAATAAACTGTGAAGAATGTAAATAAAATATAATACAAAGCAACATTTTCATCTTTTGATGGCTGGCTGCAGAGGACATACACAATACATACAAATTTACCTCCACACTTATTTTATCTATTTGATTGCCTTTAATACCTGAATTTATGTAAGACACAAACATTTATGGAAACAAGAAAGCAGTGACATGTTAAATGCACAAATTTGTGTGGATTTGCTTTAATGCAAAACAATTGCAGAGTCATTTCTCAGCTATGCTATGGTCTGACACGTGCTCTTCTGCACGTATATCGAGCTACTCTAAAGAAAGCAGAATATGATGACAACATTATATTTTATGTCATTTGGTATTTTATGCCACTTGAGAGATAATAATACAAGGATCTCACAGTTGAGGTATCATTAGTTAAACAGCAACATTTTTCTTTATGTTTTTGTAAATGTATGCTTGATTTTACAGTTCTAAAGCCCCTCGGTTCATATTTAAGCATCAGAAATATTGCTATGAACTTTAGTATTTTCTAATGAAATTATAAAGGTTTTAACAGAAATCCAAAGTTGAGAGAAATATTTGCTGTAAGACATATTTATTTCTACAACCAGAAAGTCTTTGAAAATCACTAGGTTCACCCATCTCAGTTTATTTCTAATTGCTAGCCAACTGATGGACCCTGCAGACAACACTTCTGTAAGTGGTTCTTAATTACCATGTGTACTGATGATAATGTCAGTCAGAAATAGACCACAATCCATCTTCCTATCATATTTAATGGATTTCTAGAAAACAGCCTAAATGTACAGAACAGGTGATGAATTATACTAATGCCCTGCATAGCCTTTCCAGTTAAAGTTCTGTCATATTTCCATTATAAAATGTCTTCACTTTCTACCTGCATCAGGCATAAATTATTAGATGTATAATTTGTGAATGTTAGCTTTTAAATAATAAGCACCTAGAAGATCATGAGATAGAGTAACAAGCAGTTTTAATGTGAGAAGGATGAATTTTAAAACTCCTCCAAAGAAGTAGTAGCTCCTGACCTAAACATTAAGCTGTCAGACAGAAATCCGTACAGGAACATATATTTTTCAAGAAGTACCTCCATCTTGATGCTGTCATTCTTTAGATTCACTAAACATCTTTCCATCTTCCTTGCATAACAATTTTCTCCCTGTTTTTGATGTAAGGAGATGAAAGCACTCAAATACAGGACTGAAGCTAAGCTGAGGTTCCACACCTACAGCCAGATTCTGGCAAAAAATGACTATCATCAGATATGCTAAAGAATCTGCAATTTTTAACATTTTGGGATATACACATCCTTTGAAATAGATGTGGCCATACATATTTACCTCAGTTTCAAGCACATTCATGGAAAAGAAAATAAAAATTTACAAAAAATTCGAATAACTTTTAACATTAAATTTTAGTGAGAAAGAATCAATTTGATTCTTTGTTCCAAACTGAAACAAAAGGCCCACTGCTATAGTTTACTGTTGCAGACTTAGCCTTAGGACACTTAAGAATTTGTCTTGAATTCTGGCATTTATATATCATGGTATATATATATATATATCAAGTCGGTTGAGGGTTCTCTATTTGAAACTCAAATCTTGGTTAATTAATACACAATAAAAAGGTCATGTTAACACTTCTGACTCAGCTGGCATAGTCAGCACACGTCCCTTGCAAAACAGGTTATACATGCAACAGTTAGAATTATACAAAAATACTGCATCTTCACTATTGCAGAGGTAATTTTTACAGAACAAGATGCTGGAAAAAAGTACTAGGATGCTAACATACTAAAAATCCGAAGTACCATGTCTACTTCAGTTTAGGTCCATACCCATTCCAGACTGCTCTGTCACAGAAATAGTCCCAACCAAAACAGATAAGTGGTAAGAACTGGTAAATTAATCTTAAATATTCAGTGTGATATACTGAAGATTACACAACTGCTGTTAGTTTTTTTTTTTGTGAGACAATAAATAACAGTATTTAACACATTGAGGGTTTAAACCAGGACATGAAAAGTTGTAACTTCTCTCTCACTATACTGCCTATTCACTATCCTAGAAAGATAATCAACCATGGAAGTAGAACAAATTAACTTTATTATGGAACCAGAACAAATTAACATGAAGAATATTATAACTCACTGTGTCTTACAGCAGGGATAAAAACCAATTCCTTCTCAAGCAGTTTTGCAAATGTCAGGTTTCTTGTTAACTACATGGACAATTTTAAATCAAAAGTGCCAAAAAGGAAATGACTAAAAAATAAACCATTGCAACCCAGTCTCACATGAAACATAGGTCTACCCATGTGACACAGGTTTATCACAAATTCTTGGGACAGCACAAAGATGACTGATAAACTTCAGTGACCAAACTAATTGAAAAAAAAGATGCTTCAGTCTTGTGATCAGATTTCTGTTTTTGAAAGATTGCTACACACCTCTGCAGCTGATATGTAAGAGTGTTCAGGGATGATGAGCCATTTGCTTTTGGCATCAGGCTGTAATGGCACATTGCCAGCTGTCTCAAGAGAAGACTAAAAATTCAGTACATGAGGTACAGACAGGGTAGCTATTCTGAAGAACAGTCTGACTGCTCTGAAGTCATGTCATTCCATGGTAAGTTTCAGACTGTCCTACCAAACATCACAGTTTGGTCTCTGAAGCTTTCTTCCTTTTCACATCACCAATAACACACCGATGTGGTAAACAGCACTGTTTAATGTGTTATCTTTTATTGACATACCATCAACTTTTTCAGGTTTATAGACAATCAATTGGTATTATACATAGATAATTTTCTTCATTTCAAAAAATGAACTGCTAGCAAGGTGAAAGTGAAAAGTTATTTCTGCCGCTTCTAAGGTATTATTGAAAAACCTACAATGTATGTGCACACCACTCCTATTTCCATAAAAGAAAACCCCAGTAAAATGAACTGCATTGAGGATAAGTATAGACAGCCTGTATAATTAAAACCTGACAGCAATAGAATTAGCAGCACCTTCAAAGTTACCGGTAAAGTTGATCAAATGTATACACCAAAATGCAAATCTACTACACACAAAATCTACTAGAATCAGAATAGACAGGATGTTCCCTACAGAACCCCTAGATATGCTTTTGCAATAACTTTGGTGCCAAGCAGCTATTCATGTACAGTTAATTTGTGCATTTTACTTGTTTGCTCATAAGCTGCTTATTTAAGTATTCCTCTTGCTTCCTAGTTTTTTTAGCATATTCTCCTGATCTTTCCCCTCAGCAAGAAACCAATATAAGTAGTATTCATAAAAATGATTTTGATATTTTCCAATATATCCTACAGGAGAAAATAAAATCTATCTCTCAAATGGAGGAATATAGCAACTCATATAGATGATCTGCATGGGACACAAGCAGAATAAAAGGAAATGTTTAGTGGGATGGGTTGGTTGTCTTGGTTAAAGATGATACATAGAGACAAAAAGGAATATTTTAGCTTGCATAAGGATGCATGGGTAGAGGTATGTATGTATGCATGTGTGCATGAGCAGTGGGACAGAATATTCAAGGACAGCTGTAAAAAAAGATTTTAGGATGCTGCAGAAAGTAAGCCATGGGGTGACTGCATGCAGTTTGCATGCTTGCATGGGTAGGAGGGTGTCATGGGTTGACCCTGGCCCAATGCCAGTGCCCCCATGAAAGCACATTTCCCAGAATGGCTACTCTGAGATGTGACCCAAAATACAGCAAAGCGGGCTTCATCGTCTCAGGGATAAAGAAATACAACTTTATTACATCTACAACAAACACAAAAGGGAAACAAAACATACACACACACAATATCCACAATGGAAGTCTTCAAACCACTCCTCCCCCACCCCCTTTCCTCCATCACACCATGAGTCAAGGCTTTACCTTCCCAATCCAGCTACCACCCCTCGAACACTCAATTCTCTGTCCAGTACCATCTCTCACTCTACCACCTCCCAGTTCATCAGGAGAGAGGAGTCTCCCTCTCGCACCACAGGCCTCCCCCCGGAAGCACGGTCGAACCCTCCTGCGCTTCCATCGGCACACCTGGCAGCCATCCAGGGAAAATCTGCCAGGGTGCAAATCTTCCTTCCATGTTCAGTGCTCTCACCACTGACCATGGATCCAAACTGCTTCTTGGCTTTCCTTTCTTAAGGATGCTTTGCCCAGTTCCAGAAGAGTGACAGTCTCTCACATTCAGGACAGCAGTCCCCCCCATATTCTCTCCCTGGGGCCTGGGGCTCTCAGGAACAGAGATCTCCT
>VZRH01006497.1:0-33344 GCA_013397555.1 Urocynchramus pylzowi
CCCCCCCACCCCTGCCCTGCCCCAGAAGATCTCTTCATTTCCTATTGCACAAAGAAGCACTTGTTGAACACACCTACTCAGCAAAGCCTTCAGTGACTCTGGAGCTCACTTCCCCATTTAGGGAGTTCACCTTTGGAAAGGGCAGCAATACATCACCCACTGGAGGTTGTGCTGGAGTGTGGTGTACTTAACCTCTTAAACAAACCCATTCCTGTCCCAAAAGCTGCTTGTGCTGCACCTGGCCGGGCTCCAGCTTCTCTCAGTTTGGACCCACACTGGTTCCTGCCAGGGAGGTGCTGTGCTGCTGTTCCTGTCAGTGCAGAAATTAGGGTTTGCCACCCAGATGTGCCAGACAGTGAGGGTGGGAGCAATAAATGAAATGTGCCACGGTGGGAGAATGGGTGTTTTTGGCACTGTTTTGGGACAGGCAGCCCAGGCACACCTGGGCAGTGTGGCCAAGGCAGGGAACAACTTTGTGAGGTGTGGTGTGACACCTGCACACCCCTCCCCAGCCACCACCTTCACCCTGCCACTGACAGCCTCTCCAGAAATGGAATTTTTGTCCAAACTTGGGTTGCTCTGCATGGTTCTCAAGAGTCCCACACCTTCCTTTCCCTCACCCAGCTTTGTAACACTTCCATTTCAGATCATTCTTCAGGTATTTAATCATTAAGGTGTTTTCAGTAGCACAGTGACCCATAAGCTTTGAGCTGTGTGGAGAACAGTTCAGCCCTGGTGAGGCAGGGCAGTGTCTGTGAGGGAATTTGAATCATCTGGGCTTTCTGCTTTGAGGAGAAGTGTCTTCAGGTTCATTATTCCCTTTATTGATTTAATTCTAGCTGCTTGCCTCATATCGATCTGGGCTGGTCACCAGAGACAGTTTCACTGGAGGTTTTGTCTTTTCAGGCAACTGTTGGAAGGAAAAAAAACCACTCCTTTGAATTAAGCATCATCTGCTAGAAAGGTTTTCTAGGAATGTCTGGTTTTATCACCCTCCTGTTGCCTATTTTGCAATTGCTGACACGTAATGGACACATAGAAGTGCTCAAGATTAATGACTCAATGTGATAAAGCAGTAACTTCCCTTCCCCTGCCCCTGCCCCCGAGGCTTCATTCCTTCTTTTTTTGATCCAAACTTCAAAAGGATTGTCCCATTTTTCATCCCCCTGTGCAAAAGGGGGACGGCTGGTTTTATCCCATCTCGTTTTTGAAAGCAGCAATAGAGAAATCTTACAGGAGATATTTCCTTTCATGATTTTCTGCTGTTTAAAGCCTTGGAGAGAATTGTGTAGTTTCAATAAGCCCCCAGTCCACTTCCAAACCTTCTGAATCTGCTGATTTTTGTAATGCTGGGATCAGGTCTAGGATGCTTAGAGGAAGAAAAACACCTTACTACATAAATTCTGTCTGAGACCATGAGCATTGCTTACTGCTCTGGTTTTGTACAGCTTTAGCAATCAAACAAGAGGAGTTTTTTTCTTTTTATCTTGTCTTCCAGCTCCTCCTCCTGCTTCTTGAGCTCTTGCTGTTATCAAGAATCAGTTAAATGCACCTGATCATCAAGGGCAGGAGTAGTTTAGGTTTGAGCAGCCTCCTTTTCTGTAGGTAGAGAAATCAGAAACACCACCACTGAAATTTCCCTCACCCTCACCCCACCCAAGGGCCTCGAGGCCCTTGTATTTTTTCACCAGTAATATCAAGCTTACTCTTCACCAATTTTATTGGTGGTTTATGGAGTGTTGTGGTGTTCTGCAGTTAAAATGGTCTGTTTCCTTGCATTCCCATCAGAAAACAGCTTATTCTCTTCCTTCTAGGACCAGGAAAGTGTGGGCTCCAAAGAATTATGTTAGACTTGAAACTCAACATTTTGACAGCCCCAAACCCTGGCTGTAATGGCTCCTGTTGGGTACCACCAGGTTTAGAATGAGCTTCTGTTACTCTTGCCTGAATATTTTATTGCAATTAGCAATACAGAGGATGAAAATGTAGAATGGGTTGGAAACCCAGCTGGTAAATAATTTTAAAAGTGATGTTAAGAAGTTAAGCTAAGCTCAAACTGAGAACCTGTGCTTCACACTAAATTCTGGGTTTTTTCCCCCCATAATGATACCAGGAATGTCTTTGATCTGCCATATTTATTGGGAAGCTTTTCAAGCAACTATTATTATTTATAATAGTTCTTTAAAATAAAATTTTAGAAGGTTCTTTGAACAACTAGATCTTTCAAATTTTTTTGCATTATTCTGTACTATCTGAACTGTCTATTCTGAACATGAGATTTTATCCCAGGCTGTGTTCTGCTCTTTCAGATGGGAATTCCTGTGTCTTGCTCTTTCACCTTCCTCTCCTTTGCAAAGATACCCATTTCAGGCAGAATCAGGATTCAGAATGCTCAATCTGTCACAAACTCAATTAACAGCAGACAGTGTCTTCCCTGTGCTTTTGGGCCATGGACTGACTACTGATTCTAATTTCTTTTCCTCTGGAAAGAAAAAAGGTGAGGAGGCGCACTTGAAAAATATGCATTACTCTTCCCCTTTTTCCAAGTACCACAGAGTGGATCAAAACCACATGGGTTCCCACTGAGAGGACCTGTTCCCAGTGCCTCAAGATGTGCCTGCAGCTCCATTTTCAGTGCTATTTCTGGGTGTTTTACCCTGTTTCATATGTGAACCATGATTATTCTCCTCTGATTGACACTTGCCTTCTCCTAATAAAGTCCCAGGTGCACGGTGTTCCCTTTTCTTCTAATGCTCTCCTAATGCTTCTAATGTAAGATGAAAAATTCCTTTACAGCACTGTGCTGAAACTCAACTAAAAGGCAAACCATCTAAATTTTTCAGTGGTGGTGCAGCACTGGGACCGTTTTCAAGGCTCTCTGTGGATTAAAACTTTGTAATGTTTGTGGTTTGGATGCTCCTTTGAACCAGAGCAGTACAAGAAAAATTTTTGAACATACTTTAGGTTTGTAATATATGTCAGAACTGAAGGTAAAAATCTGGCTTGGGCTGGAGCTGGGGCAGCTGTGTAAAGAAAATTGCTGTACACTGGTATCTAAACAATTTTGTCACATTTTCATTGTATTCTGTGTTTTCTGCTGTAGTTTTTCTGTTCCTATACATTATGTGTGGGGTGTCTTCAAGACTCTGGGAAGTTTCCCTGGCCTTGAGAGGACACAGGGCCATGAAAGAG
Organism: Urocynchramus pylzowi; assembly: GCA_013397555.1. NCBI lineage: Eukaryota > Metazoa > Chordata > Aves > Passeriformes > Fringillidae > Urocynchramus > Urocynchramus pylzowi. The sequence continues at coordinate 3,193 of VZRH01006497.1, forward strand.
AAATTCACTGGAAGTTGCTGAACACACCAAAAGCAACCCGGGGAGCCTCCAAGCTGCCAAGGGCTGGGAGAGCACCTGGGCAAGGGGCTCTGGGCAGTGTTGGGTTGACCCAAGGACAGCTGTTCTCACATTGTGGACAGCTGGTGGGTCATCCCTTAATTTCCTTTTCTTTGGCCTGACACAGCCTCTTTCCTCCTCACGGGAAGGTGCTGATTCCACCCCAAAACTGCTGAGTGTTTTTTTCCAGCTAATACCACGTGTGAAATAGAACCTGCAAGTGTCCATGCAGGTGCTGAGCAGGCTGGAAGAGCACAGTGTCTGTGGGACACCAGTGTCACACCTTCCTGTGTAGGTTAATGTTCCTGATGAGCCTCATAGCTCACCCTCAAATGCTTAAGTTTTATCCCAGACCCATTCTTAATGTCCTGATTTCAGTGTCTCTGAAAACCTGGAGCCTGAGGAGGAGCATCTGCTAGAGTGAACACGAGGTGCATGGGCTCCCTGAAGCTGTGCTTTGATCTGTGGAGAGGTGGAAATCAGAAATTTCTGTTTAAAATGTCACTTTTTTAGCTCCATCTTGGTCCCTTTCCCAAAGGGACACGGGTGGCTCGCTGATGCAGAGCCTGGTGGCCCTTCTGGGCTCCTCTCCTTTCCACCTTTGGGGATGACTGGCATCCCAGCTGGGGTGTCACTGCTCTCTGTGATTTTGACCATTTACAGGAATAAAAAGCAGAGCAGTTCATTAAGAAGAAAACCCCTCATTTTATGGTAATCTTCACAAAGGAAATGCACAGGGCCAGTCCCATCCTTTTGTTTAGCTGGGGTTTTGTTGTTTATTTGGAGATGGTGCAACCTTTCTTAAAAATCTCATTCTCCAGATTCTTTTTGCAGCATTTACCCAACAAGTAATGAACTTGTGTGTTTGGTCTGAATACACTCTGTCCCTTTTTTTTTTTTNGTGTTTGAACAGGTTTCAGCTCTCACAGGTGTCACTGTAAGCGATTGTTTGATCTTAATTATCAAAGCTTTGATCTCCTTTCAGAAAAGTATGAATGAATTCAAATCTGTGGCTGGGGAGAGGTCAGGAGGAGCACAGGGAGAGGTTGAATGGGAGTTAAGAGGCAGCAAGAGAGGACAGCAGAATTCTGAGTTCTAAAAACAATTTTATATTCAATGGAGACCTATTAGACGGGGGAAAAAACCTTGCTGTACTTCATCTGCTCGACCTCAGGTTGTAAATTGAATCCTGCTCCCAGATTTATTAAGAACTCACTGCTGCTCTGTGTTTCTGAGTGCCTCTTGTCATTAGGAAACACCTACAGGAGTGATACATTCACATGCTCTACTGATCTAAAGTGCTTTTCTGCAGTAAGCTGATTAAAGTGAACCATCCAAAACCTGCTGAGCAGACCTGTGGATAATAGGTAATCTGGGCAGAAATGGGCTCCTGATGTTGCCCAGGTGTATGTGCACAAATTGTTCAGCAGAGAGGAAGAATGTGCTTAATTCAGTCGTAGGAGTTTTTAGAAGAGTCCATGGATTCTCCTTGTAGCGGTTTTGGTTTGGTAATTTAAGATTTTTTTTTAATTTAAAATTTCCCAAAACAAGACCAACCCCACTGCACTCCTTTTACCCAATAATCAATAAAAGAACCAACAAACACCCCAGGAAAAAACCAAACAAACAAACAAACAAAAAATCAAGGTTTTTTCCATCTTTAACATATATCTTTCACAAAAACATATCCAATTTCTTAATAATTCAACAAACTATTAATTATACAAAAACCTTTTATATTACTTCCCCAAATTCCGCCCGTACCAAACCACAACACTCCTAAATCAGAGTACCCCAGTCTGGTACTGAGAGGGAAATTTTCATCATACAGATGCTGAACTAGTCAATTTTTTTCTTTCAGAATACTTTAAGTGTTGTTAATTTGTGGAGGGGGCGGTTCCACTCTTCAGCAGGCAGTGCAAAGGGTGGGACCCAGAGAGCTGGAGGCTGAGTCTGTGGTTCAGGAGGCTCTGCAAGCTCAGACTTAATTTTAAACTAACTCCTGTTTTTCTCCAGTTAAATACTCTTTAGTTCTTTGTTGTAGCATGGCTTTCAGTTGTAGCTGCAGTCACCAGATTTTTTCATCCCTCCACACTCCACCTCGACCCCTTCAGGGATGCAGACAGAGGAACACCAGGACACACATTCCCTACACAAGGAATCAAACCAAGGGTTTTTATTTGCCCTCTGAGGTCACAGTGGTCACCCTGAGGGGTAGGAAAGGGTCTGACAGCCCCATGATCTGACAGTCTGGAGCAGTATTATGGCACAGTTTAGCCAGTTCTGGTGTTATATAAATGTATATGTGATAAAAAGTGCTTAATGACTTTGAGAAATGTCTCCCAGCATTTGCCAATAGATTTGCAATGCACTGGATTTATGAAAGGCCTTGACAAAATTCCTAAACAAACCAAGTTTTTCCCTTTACTCTGTGCTTTTGTAGCTGTGATTGAGAGGTTTGTGTTTTTTTCCCAGTGAAGGCAGTGGTGCTGGTGTGTTCCTCAAAGTGCATGTGGTGAAGTTTATTTAAGTAGGAAGGAGTTTAAGTGGAAATGAGCCACAGAAATGTGTGCTGCTTGTCTAAAACAAACATGGTTTAGGCTTTTTCCTTGTAAGTGACATCTATTATTACATTTTTAAGTAGATCTTTGTTAGTGAGCATCTGTAAGCGTGTTTGATCATATGGAAAGATCCAAGGCTGTATTTATATTGCTAAACCAGAATGTTCTCTTGACATAAGGACTGGCACCAATGCCAAGTAAAGTTAATTGGGAATTTGCAACTCAAAGGATAGAAGTCCCTAAAAAAGTTTCTGCTTTGTAGGACTACATAAATTCAGAGGATGACTAAAGATGTTGAGAACCGATCTAGACCAGTTATTGAAAATTATATCAGATATTAAAAGTTATATCATTAAGAGATAAATATGAGCATCTTCTCAATATAGAAGGTTTGTTTGCTCTGGCTGCAATCAGCATGTCAGTTTATAGGATATTTGAGGGATTCCAAGTTCACTTTCCTCCCTCTGGAGGATTCCAAGGATATGTGAACAAAAAAAAAACCAAAAAAAACCAAAAAAAACCAAAAAAAACCCCACACAACTTGTACAAGCATCAAACAAAATCATCCCACATTTGATGGTTTCCAGTCCCAGAGGAAGAAGAGCGTCGCTCGCAGGAGCTGAAGATAAAATTTGAAATTGTCCTGGGTTTTGAAGTTTGGCAGTTTGGCTTTGTGTTTCACTGAGGGAATTCCAGGCTTGCCCTACAGTGCAGAGGTGGTGATGGGTGCAGGTGCAGGTTGACCTCCTGCCAGAGCTGGAAGCTTATGAAGGAACATTTGATTCCCTGGTTGAATATTAACTTTGTGGTTGGTGCATTGAAAATATTCTTCATTAACTGTGAAATTGAACAAGATTATCATTATTATTATTATTATTATTATTATTATTATTATTATTATTATTATTATTATTATTATTATTATTGTTGTTGTTGTTGTTGTTACTATTGGTGTTGTTGTAATTTTCTGTCTGGTGACCTCAGTGGAGACTGGACTTGCTCGACACACTGAGCTTAGGGGAATGTCAGGCATGCAATTGTTCTATTCAGCAATTTCCTGAGTATTTTTCTCTGCATTCTATGAACTTGTCTTGGGGCCAGGCATGGATTGGGCTCTGATGATCTCTGACATCACTGCTCTCTTCAGATCAACACAAAAAAAAATCTCAGTTGCTTCACTAACTTAGGGAAAAGTCCCTCAACTCTAACTTCAAGTCATGAACTTGAATGTACCCAGCAAGTTCTTCAGGACTTGGTGGGATTTACATTTTGCAGGAGAAGTATAGAAGTAGAAGTATATGGCCTGTTTTCATATCATTTCTAGGAATAAATGCCAGCAAAAACTGTATCTGGAAGCTGTATGAGCTTACTACTGCCAAAATGTAAAACATTTTATTCTTTTTCCATTCTACATTGAATTAAAAAGAAAAATGTGTCTATAATTTACCTTATAGTGACTCTAGCATATCTCTAAGGGGGAATACTATCATGTTTTTAATCACATGTAGCTCCCATTTAGCCTACCCACATTTTTAATATTCCATTTTAAAGAGCTCTGTCTACATGGAGTGTTCTCAATGCATCACTTCATGTGAGAGGCTTTGCCCCTCTTCTCCATGACACCATTGCTTTTTCTTTTTATGGTTAACTTTCCTCTTTTTTTTTCCCAGTAAGCAGACAGGATTTCTCCCAGGAGCACTGAGAGCACCACGGGGCATTGGTTATTCCACGCCAAGATTTCAAGAATTGGTTATTCCAGACATGAGCTTTAGGAACCTCAAAAATTTGAGGTTCCTGTGTTAATGCTGTAATAATTCTCTGCCTACGAGCTGCTGCTGTCACCTATTTTTATGATACTGAAGAAAGTGTATATCAGATTTTATCCTCTGTTATTATCTACTCATGATATTAAGCCTTCATTAAGATTCATGTCCAAATGAAGCAGGGAACCATTAAAACAAGCTGGGGAAGGATGAACACACTGAGAAATTCCGATGGTGAGAGCTGAGATCCCCCCTCTTGGTAAAAAGCCAGCTCATGGTTGGAAGCAATTATTTTAATTACCAAAAAATGAGGGAAATAATGCAGTGGTTCAGAGGCACAATCCTGGATTACTCAAGTTTCTTAAGAAACCTTTCCATCCATGTTGTTTTGCGAGGGTTTTTCTCTTTCCACATCCCATGAGAGTTGCTCAAGGGCAAAAGCTTGGGTAGAGTCATAACCATAGTGTGCTGGGCTGGCAAGGACACTTCCTCTTTCCAGAAAATCAAGTGTTTTTTGGTGCAGTCTCTGCAGAGCCATGGCCCTGGGTGGCTCTGAGCTCCTGGGCTGTTGGGTAAGGAGGGCCTTGCGTGTCTTCTGCTCCTCAGGACTCCTGCTCATCTCTGGAAAGAAATATCAAGACATGTAACCACTTTCTTCCAGATCTGGGGCCAGAATCTCAGCTGGTGTAAGTCAGCAGAGCTGCAGTGACATTATTAGTGCTCCAGTGATTCACACCAGCTGTGGGTCTGGTCTCCTGTCTTAATTTATTAACTAAATGTCAGGAAATATGAAATGATCTCTTATAGTCAGCAGTTCTCCAGATGTGTTAATGGAGTTTAAGTTTACCAAAAGGCAAGACTTCAAAAAAAGATCCAACAGAAGAATAAACTTTCAGGAAAAATGCCTTACTTACAGGCTTCTTGGCAAGAGAGGGCTGTGCAACTCGCTGCAGTTTACAGAAATTAACTCAGTTATGTATCAGGATAGGGAAATACAGCCTCCCTGAGAAATCCAAAATAATTTCACAGCACAAAGCAGGCTGTTGGCATTCAGTGAGCAGCTGCCAAGCAAGTGGGAGTCACCAAGTCCTAAAACCAAAATTAAGTTCCTGATGAGCTTTGTGTGAAGAGCCCAATGCCTCCACTCTGTGAGTGGGGTTGGGTTTATTCAGAGGAAGCTTTTTGGAGATTAAATGAGGACCATGTTGTTACAAGGACACAGAAGCTTAATAGTTCTCACTGTGCAATATGAAAACTCAACAGTGGCTTGGCTTAAAGATGTGCTCTCATGGATGGTGTTGAAAACTGTTATTTTAGCCAATGAGGATGGAATGGTTGTTGATGATGCTTAAGCCCTGTCAGGCTTCCTTGTCCAAATCAGAAAACTCTGGAACAGCTGAAACCTCACAGCCAACAAATGTGGGGTCTCAGAGGTGTTACAATTCTTTTATGCCTGAATAATATATGAGCCAATGCTAAAAAAAAAAAAAAACAACAAACAAACAAAAAAAACAAAAAACAAACAAACAAAAAAACCAAACAACAACAACAACAAAAAAAAATCCACAAACAAAAAAACCACAAACAAAACGAAAAAAACCCAAAAAACCAAACAAACCATACCTGAAATATCCTGTGGTGGCACAAAGGCCTCCAAAGTCTAATTTATTTGCTAATGAGACCTTTCAGAATTAATTTAAATGATCAGTGGGTGGCTCCACACTGTGTGGTTCACATGTGTTGTTCTCACTGGAGATGGACCCACAGAGGTAAAAGGACAACACACCTTCAGTGATTGAACCTGAAAAACCTCTGCTGGAGCTTGGTGCCTGTATTTTATTTTTAAATAAGTTGATTTCTAGCCACCAGAGCTGCGTGGGATGCTCTGAGCTCATTGGTGAAGGGTCCAATTCATGCAGGTCTGTTTCACATCTAATCCCAGAGACTTTTTGGTGAGGCAAGTATCTGTGTAGGTGTCACTGCATGCCAAAAGGAATCTAAAAGATGTTTGGCACAATTTATTCAGGCCTGAAGAAGAGTGTTTTGGAAGAGTTCTCAGGGTAAGCTTGTTAGACTATAAGAGAAAGTAATTACCATAATCTGAATGTAGCAATGTACTGAATTTAGAGGAAGTGGAGTGACAGAGAGAGTGGTGAGGAAACCCTTCTCAATTCTGGAGAGCTCTCATGAAGTGGCAGCATCCAAGACTCAGCACTTTCTGGGCTGTTGCTGATTGCCCTGGAGCACAACTGGGATGAAATGGAACTCATTTCCCAGCTCCAGGAAACACAGAATGTTCAGAGCTCTGAGCCTCCAAAGGCCTAAGCAGCTTGAAGTGGGATCCATGCAGTGCCTGGTGTTTTAGAGAGCTCATTCCCCTTTGAAATTGACATTTTTTTATAAAGACTTCTGCTCCCCAGAGATTCCTAGATAGGAGTTACGGAAAAAATTTGGTTCTGAAAATTGCTGAATTTGACCAACAGTACTGACTGTACCACACGGAGCAGTTGAAGGCAGATGCCTGAATCAGTCTGAAAATTAAGATTTCATTGCATGCCTCATTCCACTGAGTCCTCACAGGGCAGCACTGGAGGGTAGAACTCTCCACCACTTCTCTCTAGCTCTTCCCATCCTGGGTAATAAATTAATTTTCCACCTTTTTTGTCAGTATTGCAGCAGTGTAATAAACCTGGGCATGAGCCCACAACCCCTGTGCAGCTGCAGCCAGGTCCTGAGCCAAGGTCAGGAGATCACATCTTATTTTCAAAGCAGTGACTGATGCTGGAATTCCAGTGACTGGTGCTGGTCCCTGGAATGCCTTGTCACTGGAAACTCACACCCCTGTGACTGATAAATCCCCTCTAAACTCACAGGAAAAAAGGTTTCTCTCCAGCATTCAGTTGAGGTTTTTTCTGTGGATTCAACCTATATAATTATAATTCCTACAGGAGTCAGAACCTGTTGAAAATGCCACTTTTTTCTTTTTTCTTTTTTTTTTTTTTTTTTTTTTTTTTTTTTTTTTTTTTTTTTTTTGGAAACACAAGATACATCACCTTCCCAAGGTACAATCATGTCCTGGAGAGAGAGCAGAAATAGGGAACATGGTCTCTCTTAACACGATTTCTGCATCTGTGCTGCTCTTCCCAGCTCTCCATGTGGAAATTGTGGGTGAAATGGTCTTTCTCAGGGTATTTAAAAAACTTCTAGCAGAGCATTTATAAACTCTATTTTAGTATAATTTTTTATGTAAATATAAAACTATAAATGTAAGTATATTGTATTTATATATATTTATTTTAATTTATTTTTTATATTATATATTTATATAAAAATATATCTTGTAAAAATAAATACATATAAATATAAGATTTTTTTTATAAATATATAAACTCTTTTTAAGATAATTTTTATATAAATATAAAACTAGAAATATAAATACATTATATTTATATATAAATTTATTTATGTAAATATAATGATAAACTATAACAATAACTATAAATATAAATACAATTATATAAGCTCTTTCAATATAAATTTTTATATAAATGAATGATAAATTTATAAAATTTATAAACTGAATTTCCTCTGCTTGCTTTGCCACTGCCACCCCAGTGAGTGATTAGGTCTCACAGAAACCACTTTTTTCTTAGGAAAAAAAAAAAAAAAAACCAAAATTGGAAATTTATATAAGTTGGAATTACTTATCTCTGTTTCCAAATTTCTGCTTTTTGTTTCCAGGCCTGGCTTGGCCTCGCAGGCGACGTTGGGGCAGCGTTGCCCAGATTGGGATCTGGAAACCCTGGAAAACTCCTGTGAGCCAGAGGACCTCTTCAAGGACATGTAGCCTCCTATGGGCTGAGGAATGGGACCCTGGTGCTTCCAGCAGGGATAAGTTACAAACTAAAAGGTGTTTTTTTTTACAGATCAAAGCCAAAGTCTTAGCTCTGAGGCTCTAAACCCTCCTGCACGACGCTTCTTGCAGGCCCTTGGCCTCTTACACCTCATTTGTGGGTATCTAAAGGTTGAGTTTGAGAACCTCTGTGTAGAGCTTTGATCATTGCATGGGGGAAGGGAGAGCACTGTGGATGTGTTTTTGCATCCTCAGCCTCTGTCTGTGCTCAGGATCAACCATTTCCCAGGCACCAGGCATGAAGTGATGCCAAACCAGCACTGTGCTCTGCCTTTCCCTGATAAATCAGCTTTTTTTGAGGTGCAAGTGTGACTTCAGAATGGTCTGCTCTGAGTCAAAGCATACAAAGTAATGTCCTTTTACTTGAGGGTTCTCTGTGGCACTAGGCACTGTAAGGTACTCTAGCACTTTACTTTTGGGAGTAAAGTGCTACTAAAGCTGATATTGCCTCTATTTTAACTTTCTGTAGAAACCCACAGCATTTACAATTGTGATTTTTGATACTTCAGCTTTTTCCTTACAATTTCCATTAAAAAAAAAAGAGAAAAATAAAATGCATTTGAAAAAAGTAAATACAATTCATCTTTATTTGTTAGACATTATGAGTAAAGGTAGTAATTACCAAAGAGTGTTAATGCCTGAGCTTGTCTTGCCCCAAACTGATGCATTCATTTAGATTTAAAGCTTCACCAAAAAGACAAAGTTAACATGCATTTACCTTCAGTGGTCAAAATGAAGAGCTAAACATGGATCTAGGGTTCTGCTTTGCATTTTCAGGAGCCTGAAACCATTCTTGATTGAGATAGAAGGATCCAGTTATTTCTGCAGAAGGAATCCCACTGAAGTCAGTCCTTGAAATCTTTTCTGCTCTATGGGTTGCAAAGCTCTTTGGTAAAATACTTGATATTTGTGAATTGGCTCTGATTCTGCCAGAATTCCATCCTATACTCAATTAAAAGCATCCCTGTCAGTGTTTGCAGGCTTCACACAAGAACATGGGGATCTGGGAATATTATATTTAAGCATTCCTCTCTGAAAAAAACACAGTCACAGCGTTTTAAATTCACAAAGGGTTTTGGGACAGTGCTATAAATCACACAGCAAAAATGAGAATGGCCAAAATATTTTGCTTGCTAAAAAGGCTTTGTGCCTGGGAAGTGGCAGGGCCACAAAAGAGCCATTCATGCACCCATTCATAGGCACAGCCTGATTTAAAATCTTCCAGTGCTGATCTGACAATGCTTTCAGGAAAAGTTTGTATATGGTTTCAGTGAAAATGTTCCATGACTTAACCTGGAGTGCCAGAGCTTGGCTTGATTGTGCCTGCAGCAGAAAGTGGCGCTAAATGGGGCTGAACATGACACAAAACTCCCCGCTTTCAGGAAACTGTGGGGTTTCTAGTAGTGAAAATGCTGCTGTTGCAAATAGGAAATGTTACACGCCGTTGGCACATGTAATAAAGTCCGTGAGGCTGTTTATTCCTTTCTCTCCTTTTTTTCTGTTGTTTCTTTGGTTGTTTTTTTGTTTTGTTTTGGTTTGGTTTTTTTTGGTGGGGGGGTGGGGTTTTTTTTTTTGGTATGTGTGGTTTTGGGTTTTGGTTTTTTGTTTGATTTTTTTTTTGTTTGGGTTTTTTTGTTTGGTTGATTGGCTTTTTTTGTTTTTGTGGGTTTTGGTTTTGGGGTTTTTGGGGGGGGGTTTGGGGATTTTTTGGGGTTTTTTGGTTTTTTAATTGTTTTTTGTTGTTTTGGGGTTTTTTTTTGTTTGTTTATTTTACATTTTAGGGGTTTTTTGTGTGTTTTTTTTTTTTGTTTTGCATGGGTTTTTTTGTTGTTGTTTTTGGGGGGGGTTTTTGGGTTTTTTTCGGGGGTTTTTATGGTTTTTGTTTGCCTGTTTGTTTTTTGGGTTTTTTTGGGTATGGTTTTTTTTTTTGGTTTTTGAGGTTTGCGAATTCAGGCCAGGAGCTAGGCAGAAAATTACATGTTGGGGGATGCAGATACAGCCCTTGAGCTGTGCTGCCTGGGGAGAGCAGCCCTGGTGCAGAGCCATTTTCCAGTTTCCACCCAGCTGAGGCTGTTTGCACACACAGGCACCTCTTCTCCCATCCTGACAGGGTCACTGTCCTCAGCCACGTGGGAAGTGCTGGTGAAATCCCACTTTCTGAAGCTTTATTTGAGAAACTACTGGGGTTTTTTTGGATAACTTTCCATTTTCCAATCGACTTTGACAGGGAACAACCCACCAATCTCCAAATCAGTTCTGTGTGGGTCTTTCATTGTATGAGAGCAGAGGTGGTATTGCAAAACCTGCAGGAAATCAGTGAAAATTCTTGAGGAAGTGCATTTGTCTGTGAGAGAAGTGGGGATATCTGCTTTGTCTTTAAACTCATTTCTCCCTGTGTATGGAGATATGGGCCAATTCACCCAGACAGGTGAAATCTATTTCAAATTAGTTAATTTCAAATTAACTAATTTCAAATTAGTTAATTTCAAATTAACTCATGTTCTTTGAGAAGGGAACCCTGTGGTAATGCCCCATAAAATGACTTTTTAAAACTTACTAAATTAATACTTGTTGTTGCTTGGTTGTCTCTGAGAAAAGCCAAGGTCTCTGCTGTCCCTACCTGAGCATTTCTGGATTTAATCCTCACTCCATTCACCCTCTCTTTAGCAGATTTACCAAACTTAGACTTGTTTTGATTTGTAGACAGGGTTCTCGAACTCATGTAAAATGTAAAAACACATTTTCCAGGGGTGCCAGTAAGATGTCACATCACTCAATTGCTTCTCCCCTACCCAAAATGACAGGAGACAAAATAGAGGAAAACACCTGAAAATGGGTTTTTCAAGGCAGGAAGTTAACCAAAGTTAGGAATGACAGATCAGATTGCATAGATTCTTTATTAACTTTTATCCTTGATATTGATCTATAAATCAATACAAATCAATTTCCAAAGTAATTTTTTTTCCACCAGTTTAAACTGTATTTTTGGGGAAGATAAAACATGCAGTTGCTTTGCAGTAGGAAAACCCATGTTTTTATTAAAGGTTTGGACTCATCTAATGAGTTCTATACCTTTAATGTAATTAAGGCTTGAACAGAATGTGTGTTGTCATGCAAAACAATTTGTTATTTGAGATCTGAGCTCATCCAGCAAATTTTGAGAAGCGCAGCTCAAAAATATATCTTTTCAAGAGAGGAAGAAGAAACTTCTGGACCAAAAAAAAAACCCAGAAAACCCCATCAATTCTTGAGGAAGTGCTGCATAAAGTGTTGCCTGTGGCATGATAATGTTAGTTTGATTTTGAGATAATTATTTGACAGTCTGTATCACTATTTTAACTCCCTTCTCACTATTATTCCCCAAAGCAGACACTCGTGTGTGTGTGCATCAGATTCTCCCCCTCTTTGTGCCTGTGATGTGTGAATGACTGTGTGGATAAATGTGATTCTCTGGAAGTATTTAGTGTAGTAAAGCTGGCTCTGACAGCTCCTGCAGTTTGATCCATCAGCCTGGAGGTGCTTGAGGAAAGAAAAACTCTTTACATGTGGGGATCCAGGTGCTGATAAATGTTTAAGGCAAAGCTTCTTTTTTTTTTCCCCCCCTGTTTTTCTGGGAAAAATAAAATATGGGAATAGTCAAGTCAAAATGGAAGAAAAACAAGGCAATGAAAGCATGTCCAGGGTGCTTAGAGACTGAAGGTGATACACCTGAATTTCTTCTGAGCAATCCTAATTGAGAAAAATGCCCAGGATTTGGTTATCCCACTGAGAGAGGATCAACCATCAGTGCTCCCAGCAAGGGCTAGTGCCACTTTCCTGCTAAATCTTTTCCTGGTCTAATTTTATTCTAATTCCCTTGACATAGTCTGCCTGCTCACAAAATCTTTATCCTAAATTTCCTTTTGGTGATCTGTCATCCTCCATCTCATCTTTTTTTTTTTCCTTGTAATATTGGTCAAATCTAAATTTTCATCCTTTGCTGACCATTGAACGATTTCACTGCTGTTATAATTACACTCCAGAATTAATTTAATTCATACATGTCCTCAGGATTAATCTGCTGCTGTTAGGAAAATGAAACTATATTTTTAAAGACCAACATTTTTAACAAGGAAAACACTGAACTGGAGGAAGATTGTTTCTGGAGATCCTTAGGGATGAGTCTTGGGGTCCATATCATTGAGCATTGGCATAAAATGTAAGAATTGCAGTGAAACCTCTTCAAGATGTGGATCTGGGAAGCTTGACACTGTCTGGTCTTGAATTTCAAGCTGTCCCACTGGGCAGATTTGACAACAGCAACCAGAAATCACTTTTTTTTTTTTTTCCCTTTTTTTCCCCCCCTTTTTTCCCCCTCCTGAATCTAATACCATCCAAGGTGATATTTGTACAAGCTCTGTATTAAAAGGATGACCATTTCACTTTAAGGTTCCTTCTTGGGAAGAAAACAAAGCTCAGTTTTGGAGGGTTTTTATGGCTCTGTTTTCCTTGTGCAGAAATATTTATCCAAGGAAAATTTTGCAGCCTCACAGAGTCACTGGACAGGTGATTTTGGAAAGGGACTGTGAAAATCATCTCTGTAAAGGTTTTCTTGTGATCCTCAGCTTTTTGTGAATCCAACCAGTGGCTCCTGCTGGAATACCCTTCCTGGGTAGGAAACAAACACATGAAAGCACTTTAATTATGAAAAATGTTGTCCTCATTATCTTCCTCTTACACACAGAGCTGCTGTTCACTGGAGAGAGTCTGAGAGGAATATTTGATGGCAAAATTCATGTCCAGAGGTAGACATCCACTCTGTAAAGGGCATGAAGGCATGAAGTGTTTAAATATCTGCTTTTATGCAGCTATTGCTGTAGAATTAATTTAATAATCATCAGTACAGCATGTAGCACCCATGTTGCTCTGAGTAAATGAAGTAATACCATACTGTTCTTCTTTTCCTGCTTAATTAACCGTGACTTTGGAGTCCTGCATCTCATTTCTAGTGCATGGTTCTGATTCCTGTTGGTTGAGAGACCAGGGTTAAGCTCTGGGTTTAATCAATTTACTCAATATCCTTTCTTTCTGAGATGTTGCCAGGTCCTCTTTGGCTTCCAAGGTAGTTGAAAGACGATGTTAAAACTCAGTTTAACCAAAAGCCAGAGTTCTAGGCAGAAAAGGCTGGAGAAAAGTCTGTCCTCCAGACTCACATCCATGTAAAAACAGAGAAAGGCAATAAAATATATATACAGGACTGTTCACAAGCCTGCTCAACTAAGTTTATAAAGACACTGAGAGAGCTTTTTACACAGCAAAGAAATGAGAAGAGAACAGAAGTTCTTACATTACATAGTCATTGAGGATTTATCAAAATGCACAGCAGTACTGTGCTCATGGTTTTTCATTCTTGCTGTATTAGGAAGGCAAGTATTGACAATACTCTCTGACAGCATTTCCTCACAGTGAGCATATGGTTAATTTCCCTTTCTGGGGAGGAGAGAAAATTACCTTCCTGGTACCTGGCAGGCCCTGGTCAGGCAGAAAACATCACCTGATATCCCTGAGGATGAATGAATGAATTATTTACATGAATTATCCATTGAATTATTCACATGAGAGTGTAGAAAGCTCAGCAGCACCAGCCTGGCTTGGGCCAGGCCATCCCCAGCTCCTCTGCCCAGGAAATTGCAGTGGAGTGATTCTAAACCCAGGAGAAGTAAAAGCTAGAATTCACCATAGGGTGGATCCTTTCTGCCTGTGAGTTGAAGGCATCCCTGCACTCTGTTTTTTTCCAGCCTGTCTTAGCTCAGCTTTGTTTCAGCTGGTGATGTTCCAGGCTTGCCTGGATAACCACATTTATTTAAATTTATTTTATTTCACAGGCTGTGGCAGGTCTTTGGGGAAAGAGCAGCCCAGGGTCTGGTCCTGAGCAGCTCCTCATGCTGGAGGAGAGAAAATCCTGAGTCCTGCTCCCTGTGTCTGCCTTGTTTCAGCCCCATGACTCCATCCTTCCCACCTCAGAGCCAAAACCCAGAGAGATGGGAAATGAAATCAGCTGTCTACAAGCTGCACTAATAAATATCTATAAAAAACAAAAGCGTCCTCCCAAGAACAAAAGAGCAATTGAGACATTTTAACCCAAACCTCTGCAATAAATTAATCAGAGCTGATTTAGGGAGAGAAATATTTTTTGCTGCAGAGGCATGGAGGAAGTGAAATAATTTCTGCCTAGCACTTGGCCTCTTGCAGCTTGTCTCGTTCCTGCTCATGCAAGCCTTGGAAAGATGGGACAGGGCTCCTCATGACAGCTCCCAGGAATGTTGTGTCTTCCACTTTGACTTCAGCTGAGCTCCACGGCCAAACTGGATGATGATTTATTGCAACTGCTCCATAATGAGCTGATGTGAGCCCAGAATAAGCTGTTGTTTTGCAATGCTGGGGTGTTTTCCTCTTAAACCTTGATTTTGCTTTCAGTTTTGTGTACAGGAACAAGCTGGCGATTTTTTCCAAGTGGAGCTGCTGCAAGGGCCTTTCCTGTTGCTGTCACCAGTCTCAATGGATGGTTCAGCTGCCCTCAGGTCAGGTTTTTTCATCTTCCAGGAGGTGTATTGGCTGAGTTAAGCATAACCAGAGGTGTACATGGGACCTATGTTCCTCCTGAGCAGCACGGGTCCTCAACATGAAACCTTCAGACTTGCTCAGGACTGCTGCAGAAGGGAAACTTCTCAAGTCAAACTCCCCAAACTGGAGAGCCCAAACCAAAGTTTGATGTACAAAAACCATTGGCAAGGCCTCAAAACAAGGAGATGTGTGAGGCCAACCGTGTCTGATTGTATCACTCCAGTTCAAGACCCTGAAATGAGAAATTTAACTTAAACAGCACAAGAGAATGCACGAGCCAAAAAAACCCCAAAAAAACCACACCACAACAACAACCAAAAAGAAAAGAAACCCCAAAAGAAACCCACCAAAAAGAGAAAGATGCAGTCTCTGGTTTCTGGCCAGCTTTTTACTGTTTTGCAGTGATTTCTGTCTCCCAGCTCAGGGGAAAATTCTCAAATTGATGTTCACACCTCACAGGCCTGGCTCAAGTCCCTTTTTTCCCCTGTTGCTTGTGACTGTGGCACCCTCACCCTGCCCCTCACCAGGACTGAGTTGCCAAATAAGTTCCTCCACACCCAGCCCTGAAATTACAATTTGAATAGAAAACTGTCATGAAATGAAATCCCTTTGAGGCCCTCGAAAAATGTCTCTATAAATTCTACTGACAGGGGTGTTTTTTCTTTTATTTGCTTGGCTAGATTTCTGCTGTAGCCCTTTTGTTAAGATTTGCTTTCCACTGTGGCACAAAATTACTTGAGAGAGTTTTGCTGGGGAGGGGGATGAGTGGGTCAAGTCCTCACCACACTGCAGTCAACCCCAAAACCTGTGCAGACTTTAGGGGAACAAGGATGTGAGCTGTGTGCTTTCTTAAGGAGAAAATGGCACTCTTAAAGTGCATAAAACTGGCCAAGGTGTCAGGTTAGGGTGGTTGGGTGATGACCAGGTAGCCACTGCTGTCATGGTTGGAGGTCAGTGAAGTGGTTCACCTTTATAAATACACTTAGAGAGCTTCTGTGCAGCAAAGAAATGAGGAGACAGAGAAGCGCAGGAGTTATCACATTAAATAGTCATTACAAATACATCAAATGTGAAATACTGCTCTCAAGGTTTTGCTTTCTTGCCGTGTTAGGAAGTTTGGATAGTGTTGTGTGATCTCACAGGGTGAAAAAACTTAGATTTGGGGTTTCAGTATATGGTGATTTTTGGGAGCCAAGATGGAGAATTTTGGGTGTGGGTTAAATGTCTTTTTTGCCCCTTCTTCCTTTTTCTTCATGGATCTGTGTGGTTTTCTCTAATATGGTGAAAGATGTCTGCATTGCAGGTTTGGGATGATCATAATTGGGTGAGAAGCATAAATAATATAGATGTCAACTGTTTAATGGGTAATTGAGACTTAAACAGCCTTGAACAGACACCATTTTGGGGCACTTTCTCGACTTGTTAGGGAAAGCTCACATCTCATGACTTTATAATAGATAAGGATAATAAACTTCAGAGTGAGACTTTAAAAACAACATCTCCTGAGTTTTACTCACCCTGACCTTGGAGCAAGAAAGAGCCTGGCATTCCAACACCTCTCCTCCTGCTCTCATTGCTGAGGGATGCTCTACGATACCCAGGTGTGGCAAAAACAGGCCTGGGTTAAGCTCACCTCTCAGTTTCATTGAATTTAATTTAATATGGGCTCAGCTGAAGACCTGCACATCGCCCCACCAAATACTCCCTCTGCTCTAAGATATCTGATGGATCATTTTGTGACCTGCCAAAATCACGAGCAGCAGAAATGCTGGGCCCCATTTTGGTATCCCCAGGTGTCTGCCATCCACAGGGGGTGTGTGAGAGGGCTGTGGCATGGACAGAACAGGTTTGGAAGGCAGCAAAAGGCAGTGGGAATGCTTGAGGGAGTGACAACAGAGCTTCAAACAGAGCTGGAGGAGAAGAAACAAACAGAGCAAACCAAAACAAACAGCAGGAAGCATCCCCTGGGGCTCGCTGCCAGCAGACAGGGTGGGTGCTGAGAGCCTGCACAGCTCCCACAGGGAATGGGCCTAGGGCTCTGGAAAAGGGCCACCAAGTGATGGCCTAGGAGGTCCCTGTGGCTGGCAGTGTCTGGGGGGCTGGGAGAGCACAAGGGGAGAAGTATTTATATTAATATTCATATTTATTTGCCTTTTTCTGATGTGAGCAGGTGTGAGCTGGCAGTGGCTGTCCCTGTGGGTACCGATCACTGACAGGTGTGCCCTGCCTGGGGAGCAAAGCAGCTGCAAGAAAACTGGGAGATTCCTACCCATGCTGGTGTTGTGATGGTCCTGGGGAATGCTGCTGGGTGGATTTATGAGAAGGTGGGTGGTTATCTCCTCCCTGCCCTTCTCTCACCTGTGTAGCCCTCTCTGGGCCATACAGCAGCACTGAATGTAGTCCCTGTGTCCTTCCATCGAGGTCAGAACTGAGCCTGGACCTGCATCAAATCATCTCCTCTTCAGCCCCCAGAGGATAAAGTACTGCTCTGACAAGGGATTTGACACAACAAAGTGAGTTGTGTTCCAGCCAGAGCCAGAAAGCTTCATATTCTGATATTTAAATGTGACATTTTCAGGAGACCCTATTATCCCTTTTTAAATAATGTGTGTGTGTATTTCCCACCACTGCATGAGAAAAGCCTTTACTGTACAAGTGAACACCTGGGCAGCTGCTGCATGGGCAGGTTTCAGCCCAAAAAAGGGTGATATTAGGCACAGGTGCAGATTCACAGAGCATCCTTCGGCTTCTTGTTGTTGGTCAGCAGAAGGAAAATGTACATTTTATTCCAAGAGCTGCAATATTACAGCTGGATGAGGTCTAACTTGTGTTACAGCCTCTTGTCTACCTGTGTGTCTTGTAAAGAGATCTTGGTCTCCACTTACCTTTTTACACATTTGCATCACATTGTCTGGTGCAAAAACCATTTCTTGTGTTTCAGCCTGAGATACACATTTCACTAATTGTGTTTGGTTTGTGTGGCCAAGTGCTTTTGGACTGCAATGCAGTGTTTTTGAGACTTAGTTATTTTGGCTGTTGATTTAATCATAGATGGGTAATAACAAGGCTGGTCCCAGGGAATCAGCCTCAGTAGCTGCCTGCTCTTTCTCAGAATTCCAGAATCCCAGGTTCACTGAGGCTGGAAAATCCCTCTCAGATCCTTGAGTCCCAGCTGTGCCCAATGCCCACCTTGTCCCCAGCCCAGAGATCTGAGTGCCACCTCCAGCCCTTCCTGGGACACCTCCAGGGATGGGCACTCCAACCCTCCCTGGACAGTTCCAAGGCCTGAGCNTCCCTTCTCTGGACACGCTCCAGCCCCTCCATTCCCTGTGTGAGGGCCCAGAGGTGACCCAGCACTTGAGGTGTGGTCTCAGCAGGGCCAGCACAGGGATGGGCACTGCCCTGCTCCTGCTGCCACCCCATTCCTGACACTCCCCTCCTCCCTGTGCCCTCCCTGTTGTCCCATCAGTGCAGAAGGTATTTGCAGTGCAGTTGTTTTCTGACTCCACTGACATTCCAGACCCAGCAGCTCAGGGAGGAGCATTGGTCACGGTGCCTTGCTCTCCTCTTCATATCTCACACGAGTTCATTAAAATTATGAACATGTTGTGAAATGAAAATAAATATAATTCCGGCTTATCCAGTGTAAAACTAGCTTAGTTATGCTGAGATAGGGGCTGACTACATTTCTTAATTATACCCTGACAGGCCTCAGCTTGAGACTCGTGAGACATCACAGGGTTTTCTGAGATCCCTTGATAGAAACCTTTTTCCCCAAAGTGCAGGAGCAAGGGCCAGGAGGATTTTTGTTTGTTCTTTAGCACAAACAAAATTGTTGCTGGGTCTGTTAGCCAGTGGGTGAGTTACACCTAACCAGGGCACTGCTTTCTGTGCCAGACAAGTCACAGAACCCAAAGTCCAAGCTCTGAGAGGAGTTTTCATTGCAGAAACTGTGGGAAATTATACTATCATTTACTGCTTAAGCATTTTTGCTGTTTTAATTTTTAAAATGCTGTAGAAAGTCCAACAAGTGTTAAACCTTCTGTAAGAGACACAAATGGGAGAGGAGTTGCAAAGCACAAGCCAATGCTGGATACCTAAAGCCCAGAGAGAGAACAGATGTTTTACCACCTGCCCACTCTTTCCTACCAGAAAATAATTCTGATTTCGATGCTTCACACTAGATGAGTTTTCTTTTTTTTTCCTTTTATTTCTTTTTTAAACTGACTTACCATCTCCTTATACTTAAAGTGTAAGCAGAGGGGGTGAAAAAAAGACATTAGAATTATACCCTAGGTTTGCAGAGTGCTTACAGGAAAATGTTAAAATGAAGTTTGGGTCTCCTGGGGTTAATAATGTATGGTTAGTGTAGGGTTGTTATGAAAACTGTAGTTACAGTGAGAGCATATGGCCAAATAAAAGAGGGATTCCAGCCTTTCGGAGATGCTGTTCTCATGGAATGGGAAAGGCAAGGCTGACTGCAGCGTGGAAATGCTGTAAGCTGCTTCTTTTCCTCCCAGAATATTAGGATTCTGCTTCAATTGTGGTTTTTGATGGGGTGCAGTATTTTAGTCAGAGGGGAGAGGTTTTAGGGAGAGACCTGAGGGATGTGCAAGTGGTGTAACACAAAATCCCTGATCGCTAAAGGGGCGAGCAGCAATTTAGACTGGGGTGAAATCCAACGAGTGTGCCTGCTCTGGGGGGCAGGAGGTAATGGAAATGGTTCCAGGGGGATTCTTCTCTGTGTGCTGGTGGAACAGAGCTCAGGAGAGTGGCAGGAAAGCCAAACACAGAGAAACTGAATGAAGGGATGTGTTAAATTTACCGGGGCGCAATCTGTTTGTGTCAGTCAGAGCCAACAAGAAAAATTAATACTAAATTTCCACAGACTCACAGAATGATCTGGGTGGGAAGGGACCTTTAAGGTCACCTGGTCCAGCCCCTTGGCATGGTCAGGGACACCTTCCTGCCCACCCCTGCCTCACAGGACAGAGAGCTGCAGAATTCTCCCACTCCCAAACCACCAGAAGAGAGTTTACTTTACTGACAGAGATACAGGAGGAGGCAGCTGTTGGAAGAATTCCATTGATCTGAAAACTTGTAGCTTTCCCTAAAAATGCTGGCAGGATAAATAGAACATTTAGATTCTGTGAAAATCCTTCCTTGCAGCACCGAGAATATTAATTAATTTTGGGGGGTAGTGCAAGGGGGGTGTGTGGGATGAGGAAAGGTTCCCTGAATTTCCAGGGTGAATTTCCAGTATTACTGTGTGGACAACTTTATTTTCTCAAACGAGCCCAGAGCAGATGCCCTGACTGCTGCTGACTGTTCAAGGACTTCCTAAAGACAAATTCTAACTCTGGCTTCACAAAACAAGCCCAGACCCACACAGAGTAGGAAGCTCCTATTTCAATGCCTTCAATAATTTAAAGTCTTAGTGACACACCAGTAGTCTGGAAATATTGAAAAATGCATGTAAAAAAACCAAACATGGAACTAATCCTGATTTTATTGATATTTTTTGGGGAGTTAGGGTTTTTTTTAATGATTTAGATCAGGCTTGATATATACTTAAGACAATTGTGTGGGAGGGAAAGTGGTTGCCCTTTAAGTCAATTCTGGTTTTCACTTGCAGAGACCAGAAATTAATGTAGTGATGCCTGCAGTTAATATGTGGAAATTTAAATCACTGATAAAATAGAGCTGATCCATACCTTTCCAGCTAATAAAAATAGTGGAGTTTTTTAATCTTGATCCTCCCCAAAAACTTTCTCAGCAACAGATACCTGAATTCAAACCAACTTCTTACTTGGGTTAATAGGCTAATAAATTACAGATATCTTGGGCATTGGAGAAGATGCTGCCCTACAATCAAACAGGAAATTGTTTTTATTTCTCCTTCCAGCTGCTGGGTTCATTATTAATGGGAAATAACCCCTTTCTGAGCTGTGTTTACTATAGCTGCCCACAGGACATGAATTAGTTGGTTAGAACTGGCTAAAAAACTTTTTCTATGAAACACACAGATGTGGTGGCATCGTAGCATTGTAGAAACTCAAATTTAATTTTTGCCAAGTCATTTGTCTTACCAAAAAAAAAAAAACCAAAACCAAAACCAAAACCAAAAAAAAAAATCACAAAAAACCAAGAAAAATTTGGAAGCAGGAAAAAAACCTGAAATCCAAGCATTACTTCAGATTATTTTGGGGATTTCCGTTTAGGCAGGATTTTTGTTCCACATTTCCTTTAAGTTAGGAGTCTAAATCCAAAGCAAAGTAATTTTTTAGGAATGAGAGCATATTGCTTAATCCCAAAGTAATTTTTGAGTTCACTACAAACACCAGAATTTGGATCAGCCTGTAATGAAGATTGTGTTGTCATTGTTTTTGTTGTCATTTTGTTTTGTTTGTTTTTTAATTTGTCCTTTATTTCGTTTGTTGCAAACCAGCAGTTAAAACCCAAGGATCGGCTCTCTCTTCAGCTCTGTGGCAGGTGGGAAGTGACACTGGAGCTGCTGGGATTTACCCCAATGGAGCAGTGAGGAGAGGTTGATTTTTCCCCATCCTTCCCAGCCACCTCACCTTCCTGCCCCTGGGGACTTCTGAATGTATTTAGGAAAGGTGAAGCACAAAAACTGCTGCAGAGGTGAGCTCATCTTCAAGGACATCTTTTACCTCCAGCTTTAATAAGATTTTTCACAGTAAATTTTTAATTTATTATTTTTATGTTTGAAACTGGCTTGGTTTTGGATTTTTTTTTCAAATATCCTGAAGTATAACTTGCATTGACTAACACCAACTGATGGATATGCCATGCTTGTTGCACCAGGTAAAATGTGACCTGCTGGGGCACTTCTTGGTGGCAAAACATTAGATTTTTGGTACTTGACTTCTGTCTGGTGGCCAGTTTGGCTTAGCAAGGACCCCCTTTGGGATGCCCCTTTTCATACTTTTCTTTAACTGAGCAGAGCTATAGAACTTTTCCTGGCACTACCCATACCTTTTCCACTGGAGAAAAAATATGTCATCATGAAAATGAAAAAAAAAAATTAATTCCAATGCTACCATCTCATGCAGAGACATTTTTGTTACCTTGTTAGTTAGTTGGGTTTGCTTGGAGTTCCTTGGGGTTTTTTTTTTTTTTTTAATAATAATTCAGTCCCAAAGTGGCTGATGAATACTACAGTTGCTTTCGAAACATGGAACAAATGGATTCTGCAAACATCGGCCAACAGCTACACTCTGGTATTTGTTTTAAATGCAAGAGACAAGTGTGAGCTGAGAAATTAATGCCCATAAATCTACCCTGTTCACATTGCCAGTTTATTTAAGTGATACACTGTTATGTTAGTTGAAGTGATCATAGGAGAGTGCTAATAGCAAGTGATTAGTTGCCCAGGCATATTTATTTAAGAAATATAATGGATTAAAAGTCTTCTGGTCAGAGTAGATACTCCATCATCTTTAAAGTAAAATAATTCCTGCAATTTATGACTCCTTTTGTCATAATTCAGGCTTTAAACCCATGAATCATGACTGAATTGCTGTTGACTGGGCTGTAGGCAGAGAAATTTCTAACAACGATAAAAAGAAAGTGGAAATTTATGATTCCTGAGCTTATTTTCCTCTGCAGGTTTGAAAAGAGAACACTGAAATGTTCATTTCTAATGTCCCCCCCCCCCGCTCCCCCCAGCTCTGACATTTTCAAGTTCAAAATGACTCTTCAGCAACTGAAAGTGCTACAGCACTTTATGTAATAAAACCATTTGCTTTGCACTTTCAAGTAACTCAGTGGAAAATTATACACATTAAAGAGGCAGCAGTAACACTTCTGTGACTACTGTACATTATACTCTTTTTTCTTTGCATTGACATTCTACATACGGGTCATGAATGTAATTCTTGACCATAAAATGGTGTGTGTGAGGCTAATTATAATAGCAGAGCATAAAAGGGAAGAGAACAGAAATTGCAGGTACTGTGTGCTGATGTTTCAGCCCCCAAAGCCTGCAGGAAGGGGGTCACTAAGAGATGGTTTTGGTCATCAGGATTTCAACTATTTCCCTCATGTTTCTCATGGCAGCCTTTTTCACTTCTTTGCCAGGACACACTGTGGGAATGGCATCTCCACAAGGTTTATTATTTAATGTAGTTCTCACCAGACATAGAGCAACATCAAGCTCCAAATGCTTCTGTTTGAAAAGTGATAACTGTGGAATCGTGGAATGGTTTGGGCTGGACAGGATCTTAAATCCCATCCAGTGCCACCCCTGCCATGGCAGGGACACCTTCCACTGTCCCAGGCTGCTCCAAGCCCAAGTGTCCAATCTGGCCTTGGGCACGGCCAGGGATCCAGGGGCAGCCACAGCTGCTCTGGGCACCCTGTGCCAGGGCCTGCCCACCCTGCCAGGGAACAATTCCTAATTCCCAATGTCCCATCCAGCCCTGCCCTCTGGCAGTGGGAGCCATTCCCTGTGTCCTGTCCCTCCAGTCCTTGTCAATTGTCTCTCTCCATCTTTCCTGCAGCCCCTTCAGGCCCTGCAAGGCCACACTGAGCTCAGCCCAAAGCTTCTCCTGCCCAGGTGAGCAGTGCCAGCTGTGCCAGCCTTTCCTGCCAGCAGAGCTGCTCCATCCCTCTGCTCCCCCTGGAGCCTCCTCTGGCCTGGCTGCAGCAGCTCCAGCTCCTCCCTGTGCTGGCCCAGGGCTGGGGCAGCTCTGCAGGTGGGGTCTGAGCTGAGGGGCAGAGGGGCAGAATCCCCCCTGCCCTGCTGCCCACGCTGGGCTCAGCCCAGCACAGGGGTTTGGGGGCTGGGGCTCAGCCCAGCACAGGGGTTTGGGGTCCCAGCTCAGCCCAGCACAGGGGTTTGGGGTCCTGGCCCTGCTCCACAGCACCCCCAGGGCTCCTCTGCAGGTGAGGTCCCAGGAAGGCAGAGGAGAGGAGGAGAAACCCTCCTTGCCCTCTGCCCACGCTGGTTTGGTGAGGGATGGGATGTGTTGGGCCTTCTGGGCTGTGAGCACTCACTGTTGGTTCACATCCATCTTTTCACTCACAGGAACCTTCAAGTCCTTCTCTGTTCTCATTGAATTCCTCCCCCAGGCTGTGCTCATGTCTGGGATTACCCCAGCCCAGGGGCAGCACCAGCCCCTGGCCTGGTTCCACCTCGTGACATTAGCATGGGTCAGTCCTGGAGCGTGCCCAGGTCCCAATGGATGCAGGAGCGTCACTGCACCCTCAGCTCGGTTTGACCTGCAAACTGCTGGGGGTGTGCTCCATTCATCTCCTTTGGTGTTGAGGGCCAAGACAGAGCCCTGAGGCCTTGCCTGGACACAGAACCTTTGGTGAAGCCACCCTGGCTGTCTCAACTCACCTCCTTCTCTTGCATGTACCCTAACATTGCTTCCATGGGGATATTTCCGTGTTCTTCCCAGGCACAGAGGTGAGGCTCACTGCTCTGGAGCTCCCCAGGTGTTCCCTTCCTCCCTTTTCAAAAGCAGAAGTGATGTTTCCCATTTTCCAGTCACTGGGGGCTTTGCCTGAGTACTATGACTTTTCAGATATGATGGTGATACCTTGTGAAAGCTGACCTAGAACAGAGGCTGGATGGAGTTAAAAAATAAAGCAGGGATTTGTTAAAAGGATCTCCTCAATGAATCCACCTTGGGCAGCACAAGAGCCCAGCCAGGGCTGCACCCAAGATGAACCAAAATGGTCCCAAAATGCATGGCCTCTCACGGGGTCTCTCACTTTGATCAGTTCTGCTCCATTTGCATCTTGGAGTTCATTGTCCAGTTCCAGCTTTATCCCATGAAGTGCCATCCTGCTTGTTTTTCTCTCTTCAGCCCACCTTGTTTGTGCTATTGGGCCTGAGATTTGGATCATTTGTCCTTGGTCCCCAGTTAGAGAAGGAATTCTTTTGTCTCCCTGCTCTGTGAAGGGAGATCACCATCCCCTAATATGAAGCTTAGAACTACACTCTAAAGCAGAATCTGAAAAATATTAAAAGTACAGAATATAAAAAGTACAGAATCTGAAAAATGTAACAGCTAAAATCTGAGGTATTGATGGAAGGTGGCTTGGCAACAACAGCCAGCTCCCTCAGGGTGCTGGGGTGCATCTCACCAGGCCACAGAGATGTGGTCACTGTTCAGTTTCACCAAGTGATGCCCAAATTCTCTCTGCTAGCAGTGTCAGGGACTTTGCTCTCTCCTTGGCCTTTCTTTCTGACCTCTGCACTGACAGAACCTTACCTTGTTACTCTTCACATCCCTTCCCAAGTCCTGTTCCACCTGTGCTTTGGCTCTCCTGACCCCATCCCTACACACCTGAGCCTTACCCCTGTTCTCTTCCCCATGTCCCTACTCCCACTGGCTCTGCCTTTCGTTCTCACTCCTCAGTCTGTGGAGTTTAGACAAATGAAGTTGCAGTCATTGTGGTCTTGATTTCTTTGTGTTGGAGTGGTGAGATGTGTTTTATACCACATCCACCTCTGTGTTTTTACAAGATACTGAATATTTACCACTTATGTTTTGTCCCTGGAGATGGGTCACCCTTTCAGTGCCACTGTGGGTGTAGGTTAGGGGTGGGTAACTGGAAAGGCTTTTAGGAATGAATGATAAGATTGATTGGACGATGCCTCAAGCCAGGAAATGGCTGCAATATTAAAATATCTGCTCTTTTTTCGTTTGTCTGGCTGCTGATAGAGTGTCTGTTGCTCTAAAAAAAAAGGGCTGGATGTACAAGTTTTAAACTGAATAGGTCATTGTGTGAGTCCCTCTCTGTAAGAGCTTTCATTTGCTATCTGGGACCCCATAATGGAAGTGCTCTGTGTGTGGGAGCACTACTGAAGTCAGGAGTATGAAAAACATTCTTGTCTGCCTTGCTGCACAGCAGTGTAAATGTTAATATATGGGCAATATGTGAGCAGAAGGTCTCTAATATCAAATCCTCCTGAATCCATGTGATCTGTAGTGGAACTACAGCTCTTCATGCTGAACACCAGTAGGAGCTGTGGTCACAGCTTCTCAATTTTGATCCCACCTGTGTTGGGCCTTTGCTGGAATCTGTGGAAACTTCTGATATCTCTCCAGATGACAATGCACAGTCCCATCTCTCACCGTGAAGATTTCACTCCAGAACGGACCATATTCCTGAGTCAGTCATCAGCAAAATGCCCACAAAACTGCACTCCTGTTAGTTTCTCTTCATAAATCCTCCACTCACAAAACACCTCACCTATACACACAAAAGTATGTTTGTAGGGTTACCTACTCCTACCCTAACCACAAAAACTCGTTGGGATTACCAAGGAATTATTAAATAAGGCTTTATTCTTGTGTGTTTAAAACAGCATCTATTTTTCCTGTCCCAGGGACAAAAAAAAAAAAANGTAGAAGCAGCAAAGGCACCTCCTGCTCGTTCTGACAGGCTATTGTACACAAGCTATTAACACACTGATTTGTGGCCCGATAGGATGAATGCCCAGGTGGTCTCTGGCCTCCCAAAGGAGCTCCAGCTCCCTCCCTTCGGGCAAAAAGAACCACTCACTTAGATTAATGCTGCCTTATCTCGGCCTCCTTCAAAGCCAGCCCGAGTCAGAGCGGGGCTTAGCTTTCAGCTGGCAAACCCAGAGCTGTGAACTAAGCCCCTGGACTGGATGTTAATGCAGTTTTTTTTTTTCCGAGGGTAATGTCACAGTGTGTGCTGAACGCCTGCGTGGGCACGGGTACATGAACTCACACAAACCCCCTGTCCTAGCTAAGCCCTGTTAAATTAATTGTGACATTAAACGAGGAGCTTATTGCCAGCTTCTGGGGAGGCTTAAACGTCTGGCCTTGGAAACATGCATTTCAGAAAGATAGCATTTTTCTATTTTAAATGCTTTCAGGTTTCCTTTTATAGAAGCCCAAGCAGAGTCAACTTATTCCTTTTGTCTGACCTTTTTCCTGAACACACCAGAGCATTAAGCTCTTCAAAGTCAGTGGAAGATCCCTGAGAAAATTCAAAACGCTAAAATACCTCCGATGTTTTCTTCTTTTAAAGAATTAGGCTGTTCTAGTACTAAAGTTTAATACTAAATCTAATAATAAAATCTAATAATAACCAATACAACAGCAATGAAAACAATGAAAATGTGGTAAAAGTGTAAGTTCTAACTGTGTGGTTATATATACACATCCCACAAGCAAAAAAATTACAAATTAAATCTTAGGAATCCCTTTGGCTTCTTTGGAAGTTAAGACTTTGGTGGCTCCTTGACAGTAGTAGAGGGAGCACCATCCTATGAACCAATGAACACTGAAGAATATAAGAAATAACCAATTTTTTTTCTTGATTTAAAACTTTGCTATCGCTTTTCTGCACGGACCATTAACTCTTATGCAAAAATTATGTCCAAGTGTTCAAGAAAGGTATTTCTATCCCTGTTATGAAGGTTGTCTTATCAGTCCTATAAGTCAATGAGTATCTTTGTAGCTTTTCAGCACCCAAGGATTCTTTGGGTAATGAATACACTCCAACAGCAGGACAGGAGCTCCCATGGATGACACTTATACATCCCACAGGCATTTTAATTGTGACCCAAGCTATAGTGAACAGCTCATTACTACTTTATACCTTAGGGGGAATTTTCAAGGTATCTCATAAATTTATCTTTATTATCTGTGCAACAGTTTAAAGACTTCCTCAACCTTCCCACCTAAGAAAAGAGCTTTATTGTGCTTAGCTTTCTTGCTGAGGCGGAATTAACCCCCGTCCTTGTGTCAAAACAAACATTTTTAGTATAAGGCAACGAAAGTGCAAATCTCTCCTTCCTCTGTTTGCCCTGCTCAACCCTCCCCACTCCTCAGTTTCACAGTTGCTTAATTCAATTAGGGGGAACAAGGGTTGTGGAGCAGATACCATCAGGGGTATTAGCACCCTTGAGTCAGTGCCCCTCGTGCTGGTTATGATTCCAGAGGTAGGGTCAGTGCTGCTGAGTGCCCCTCGGACACAATCAGCTTCTGGGGAATTTGGGGAACACCCCTGTGGAAGCAGATGTTGACAAGACCCTCAGGTCCTGCTCTCCATCAGCATCTGGAGGTACTGTGAGGGTTGGTGTGTGTGGGACCTCAAACTGTGCCCAAAAGGCAGGGTTTTCTCAGCTTTTGAGTCACAATAGAAGGAGTGTTTGCCCAAGAGAGGGAGAGGCCCTGGCAGGAAGCAGGGGTGTTGCACATTCAAGAAAGACATGTATGAACAGAAGGGGCTGGGCAAACTCTGCAAGGAGAAGCAAAGCTCCAGGGAAGGATTTCTACAGCTGCTGCTGCCAAGGGCAGCAGGTTTTCCAGGGACTGACAGGGCTCCAGGACCTTCACTGGCCCCAAAGCACCTCTCCAGAGGGTCTGCTGATGCAATTCTGCATCCCTATATCCCTCTCAGGCATCCAGCATCCCACTGCTTGCCCAGGGAAAAATCACAACCACAACCACAACCACAAACAAATCCAAGTCTTCAGACCCAGAACCCTCCCCAGGGAACTCACCAGTGTTAGAGCCCTCAGTTTCAGCCTCATATTCACAATCTGGAACTCACTTTTTCTCTACAGCTTTCAAGTACTGTAGGGTATAAAAACACCCTCACCTTTTATCCACCCAGCATTTTGCACCAAGCTTTTATTCTTTTTTTATTTCTTGCACACCTGGGTTGCATATAAGGCCATTGTTGCAGAGCGTGGCTCCCGTGAAATAATTAGTATTTGCTAATAAGGCACCAGACCTGCAGTACAAAGTGGCGCAGTGAAAGTCCTCAGTGAGATGCTGAAAGCAGCAGAATGGGCTGGAATATGTTAGGAAGTTTTAACAGGCACTACTCCTGGGGGATACTCGGGGGCAGGAACAATCCAAGCTTCTGTGAATCAGAGTGAAATGATAGCAAGGGAGCAGAGGTTACACTGCGTGGAGGGTTTCGCTAGAAACCACTCAGACTTTCAGAGCATGGAAAACAAAATTGTATCAAAATGAGCAAAACCTGAGAGGAATTTTTCAAGCCTCTCTTTGTGTTGCTTTAAGCCTGTGAGAATTTATTAAATGGTTTCACAAGTGGGAAATTATCTCGTTCCTTTTTTTTATTAAAAAACACACAAACATCTCTGTGAAACTGAGCATCTCAAGGCACTCAACAGAAAGTCATGCAGACTCTGCTCTGAAAACAAAGGTCTCAATCCTCATATGACAGCATGAGAATAACTAACACAGCTAAACATGGAGGAAAAGGGCTGGGCACAAAAAAGCATGCAAGAGTTGGCAAATTCAAGTGCTGCAAAGTTGAAAGCTACAATTTCACCAAAAAAAAAAAAAAAAAAAGGAAAAAAAATGGAGCTAGCAAAGATGGATGAATGAAAAGTGAAAGGGGCAATGGAAGTGTGCAGGTACGAGTAGCTGCATCCCAGATGATAAAGCATAAACACAGTGGTGCACACTTTTTTAAAAAAAGGGGGAAAAATAAGTAAAAATCCCCTCTCGTGCCCTTTTCCCATTTGCATACCACATGCTTCCGCTGAGCCACTCAGGGCTGTGTAAAAGAGCCCACTGTTCACCAGCAACTGGGGAGCCAGGGGCGGCTCCTGGGCCTGGAAAAAGCCACATTTCACTTATCTTTCCTCCCCTCCTCGTGCCCAGATGCTTTGCAAAACAAACAAACTGCATATCTACATGTCATAGCCAAAACTGCATATCAGACTACGTCCACTGAAAGCCTCACTGTCTGGGGCTGTGGGGTTCAGCAAACCTTGGCTGGGCTGTCCTTTGAGCCTGCTGCTTGATTTATGTTTTCAGATGGAAACTATATGAAGCTCTTAGTTATGCCTGGTTTTCTGCCAAAAAACCAGTTTGACCTAAACTGGGCTTTATAGAAACCTAAAGTGCAAGGTGAAGTGTCACATAATCCACAGTAAAACCGGGGTCTTTCTTTTTTTTTTTTTAATAAAGAAAGTATGCATTTTTTTAGACTGAACTGTGAAGTTTTCACTCATTTTTAGACTTTCTCTGTGGCTGCTGTGAGAGGAGTAGCTGGAAGACCCAAACTGGCTCTCCTGTCTTGTCTTTTTTTCGTGTCACATTGGTGGAGTCTGATACCAAGGCAACAAAGAGGGAATGAAATGGGACCAAAAAATGGGTTTTCAGTAACAAGCACTATCTCTAGAGGAAAGGACACAACTTTACTCACGTGTAGGAGGTTAAGAAATTCTAACAGAGGCAAAGAAATAATTGTGAGGCTCAG
>VZRH01006500.1:0-15599 GCA_013397555.1 Urocynchramus pylzowi
TGAGGGAGGGAGAAAAGAAGCATAAGTGGCTTTGTAGGAAATCCATCCATGTTTGACAATTTCCTTCAGAGATCTCCAAAGAAAAATGCCTTAGGAAGTGCTCCCTCATTGTCTCTGATCAAAATGTGTCTGCTGGCAGCTGCTCTTCAAACGCTTTGCACAAACAGGCTCAGGCTGATCGCTGGTTTTGTGCTCTTCCTATGAGTGGGAGCCACAGGACACCTGCCACTGTCTGTTTCCTCATCAAAGGACACAAAGCATCGCCACCTGCAGCGCCTTCAGAGGCAAAACCAGCTGGAATGAAAGCACAGCCCTCTTTGCATTAATAGCTTCCCAACAATGACGAAAGATGGGCTTTAGGGAAATGGAAAGTTCTTCCCAGGTCCTCCTTACTAAAATTCTGAAGGTGGAAGAAATCTTGCTGATGTAACAATAGAGATACTCCAGTGTCTCCCAGTTTAATCCTCAGATTTCTGTTCTCAAGGATTTTGGCCTTTTGTCAGCTTTTTATCTACATCATATAACAGGCACTTTTTTCTATGCTCTGTTTACACCCTATGACATGCTGGCTGTGCATTGGGAAATGCTGCCCCAGCTCACAATGATGGTTATGTGCCCTGTTCCTCTCTCAGCAAAGGAAAAGTGCCTTTTGCCCAAGCCCAAGCACTCGAAGCAGCAGGCTGGATGGAGCTCCCTGATGATAAGTTCATGCCTTGATCTGATGACATTTTAAGGTTGGCATCAAAACAACAGT
This sequence comes from Urocynchramus pylzowi, assembly GCA_013397555.1. Taxonomy (NCBI): domain Eukaryota; kingdom Metazoa; phylum Chordata; class Aves; order Passeriformes; family Fringillidae; genus Urocynchramus; species Urocynchramus pylzowi. Next base: position 755 of record VZRH01006500.1, read on the forward strand.
TTGTCAGAATGAGTATTCACCTCACAAAGCCTCCAGAGTGTGACCTGGCCAAAAAGGGAGAGTAATTCATGAGTGTAACTCTGGCTGTTGCCCTTGCTGCAGTAACCAGGGTGAGTGATTGTGCCTGCAAGGTCAGAAGAGGATGAGCCCAGGGTTAATGGCCACCAGGACCTATGGACCAACGTCACCCTGGAAACTTTGCAGGCCATCAGCATGACACACAGCGCTTTTATGCAGATGCTGGGCTCCCAAAGATGTGTGAGTGCAGGTCTGCTGTTAACCTCACAAAACGCCCTGTTACTGACAGGGTGCAGCAAGGGTGGCCATTCTGCAAGGGACAGGAGCCAGGAGCCAGGTGTGACTCTGGCAGGTGGCAGCTGTGGCCTCTCCAGCAAGGAGCCAGGTGTGGTGGCAGCCCTGGGTCAGGGTTGCAGACAGGCTGCTGGGGCAGTGTAGCTTAAAAGCAGCTCCTAAGGGAGAATGGGGGCCAGCTCTTGCTTCCAGCTCTCTTCACACTGACTTCCAGCAGCAGAGGAGATGACCTTGGGCTCGGCAGCTCAGCAGCCCTGGCTGGCCTGTGCCACGTGTGTCTGCCCTGAGCTCCAGCCTGGTGCATCCAGCTGTGAGCAGGGCAATGCCTGGTGAGAGGAGAGCAGGGCAGACACACCCAAACTCCAGGTAACTTCATGCTAAATGGATAGTTTAAATGTATGGGGCTTTTTTCCTCTCTCCAGCGTTCTAGAAATGTAACTGATTGTCTGAAGTGCAATCAGTGCACACTTGACTTTTGAGAATGATACACATAAAAGTGTTATAGAAGGCAATTCACTGAAGTCAAGTGTGCTTGAATCACATTTTAGATAATTGGTTGGATTAAATAAAAACTGTCAGTAATTACAAAAGTATGGTTTGATTTTGATTCTGCTCTGCATTTTGTCCATTTTTAAGCTTGATTCTTTTTGTACCTCACTGAAGTACTTTTCCTTTATCTTTGCTTCTTTGTTTTCTACTTAATAGTCACTGTTTCCATTCAATAAACGTTTTTCTTCAGTTTTCAGTATTTTATTAACAAGTTCTTTCTGTCCTCTTTCCCTTAGTAGTCTTCACTTGCCTATTACCTTTGGTTTTATTTATTCTTAATAGCCCCAATTAGAAAACAGTTACCACAGCATTTATTTAAATCCAGCTTAACCATGTGTTGAGTCACTACCTGATTTAGCATGCTTAAACTTGTTAATTTACTAGAAGAATTGGTATAACAAGAACTCTGTTATGTTCTCCAAATTAACTTCATTTGTGTTTGCCATAAATGGTTGATTTCCAACAGTGGAAAAGTTTCCAGGTAAAATTTAGACTGAGGGGGAAAGAGAAATATGAATGACAGTACAGTTTTCATCTAGCCCATTGCATGTTAGCAACTTGATGTCACTAAACTCTCTTGGTGAAGGAACTCTCTTTGCAGGGGAAGCAAAGGCAAAAGGAAAAACAAAACCCATATACGAGATTACCAAGGAATATAGACAACATAGAGTCTGGATGCATTTTTGTGCTATGTCCCAGTAGTGTGATAAGATTCTGAATAAGGTCCCAGCAGAGGTGTCATCATTATCTGTTTGGACATCTTACTGTTACATTTGCCTACCTCACATCTTTAAAACCCTCTGGGGTCTCAGTATCATCATGAGATGCCACTCAATGTTCTTTCTAAGGCTGAGCATTGGAAATGACCAAGGATCCATTTCATGACTTTATCTCATGACCAACTGTAGCTCAGGATCTTTACTCTTAATACTTTGGATATGAATAGCTAAATATTTATATGTACACTTCTGCATACAATTGCCCAGGGGATCTGTTACAGTTTATTTGTATTCATGATCAGTGGCTCTGTTACTGAAATAATTTTGGTAGTATGAATTTTTTCCCAAGCTTTTCAGTGGCCTCAAGTATTGTATTCACATCATTCTCACCCATATTATATGCTTGTCAAAGCAAGCTCAAGCAGGGAAAGCTAATGTTAAAAACACATGGAAATGTTAAAAGAATTTAGGATGAACAGGAGTGTTCCTCATCCAGCAAGCTTCTTGCTTGAGGGAATATGGGTACACAACTTCCCTCATGGCTGGCTTTGGTTAGCAAATCATTTGATACAGAGTAATTGGGAGGATTGGGTGCTACAATAAATGCTGTGGTGAAGAAGAAGCACTAGCATGTATAAGTAAAATTTAGGGCCAGCTCCTCAGCGGAAATTTAAACTAGGTGAAGCTTTCCTCCTACATATTGACTTAGGCATTTTGATTCAAAAAAATTGTTGAGCTACACTTGGGGGATTTCTGGGTATTTCTTGGTTTTAAATGGTATTTATCAGGATCGTTCTGTCATTTGACATTTAAGCAAATGGGAGCATAATACACTTTCTGAAATATGTAAATTGAAAGCATCTATGAATGGGTACTGAATACTCAGTCACTGACTAGAATTTAGGCTGCAATTAACTAAACTAACGTTTATTTAGTTTAGGTGCATACTTTCTAATGGAATGCTTCACACATAAGTAATTAACATTATGTCACAGGGACAAATGCAAATATATGTGATTCATTTTTTGCCACACAGATTTTTCTATTGACAAAAAATATGGTTTGTCTCTGCCTGTCTCTATTAGAGTTTCCATTTTCTATACTCTGTTTACCGTTTGTTGCAAATTAAACCATGTCAAACTGACAAGCTACAGGTTTTTTCTAAAATTACTGGCTTGTTAGGGGTGAAAAAACTTCTTTTGGGAAAAAAAATGAATGTGCTTTTTCAGCAACAAGACTTAAATGAAAGCAATTCTCCATGCCGTTGGCACAAATGAATTTGGCTCAAGTGAAAAGCAAATTAAACCTATTGTACGTACTTCTTTCATTAAAGGCAAAATATATATTTCTGCAAGTTATTGATGGTGTTTCCACATATTTGTGTTCATCTTGCTATCCAACAGATTACACAGAGTTCAGTGCCCCAAATCTGACCTGCCTTGAATCGTTCATTCTAATCTCCTGGGTCAGGTATCAGCTTACAGTAAAGTGCACTGAAGCTTCTCTCATTAGTCTAAAATCCCAGGGACAGAGAAGCCACTCCCCTGCAGTTCAAGACTTGTATTTTTGGACCCCAGTGGTATGTTAATGCTGTGTTTTCTGTATGTGCATACACAAATCTATTTTTCCAGCATTTCAATTTGAAAATGAAAATATGCAACCGCTAATGAGAGAGCCTATGTGAGCCATGGGAAGTGAGAGGGGAGGAAACATTCATTGCCCTTGCTCTTGGGATTCTTCATGCTCTAGGACTTGTTTCAGGATAATTGAATGGCTGTGCTGATAAATCTCAAAGCCCTTCCTGCCATGATAGTCTCACCTCAGATGGTGATATGTGTCTGAGGCTTTCAGCCAGGTACCTGACATGCTGCTGTTCTCTGCTGATCTCAGCAGCCTCTCTCCAGACACACAGGTGAGTTCACACCTGTGCATTCAGGGCCAGCTCCATTCTGCTCCCCTGGGGCTGGTGCTTTCCACTGTGTTGCTGTTACTGCACATTGTGTGGTCATTGAAACATCCAGGAGCAGGCAACTCTCAGGCACACGTTCTGCTCACTGGGATGTGCTGTGCAGTCCCTGCCTGTTCCAAACATCAATTGCCATTTGGTTTTGTTCTGAGGGCATTGTTTTCATCTCAGAGGCAAATCAGTGTTTGACAAGCTGATTGCCCCGGCTGATTCTTTTCATTCAGCATTTGTGGATTTCATAAACTTGCAGTTGTGCTGACTGCTCCTTCCAGCTGCACAAGGACAGCCAGTGTGAACCTGTTCCTATGTAAAATGTATTGCGTGAGGACTGTTGGGCTGGAGGCCCTTCCGTGATATTATTGTCCCAATTCATTCTACTGAGAAAGATAACTGGATTTAGGCAGTTAAACTATTTCATACATGCTGCAAAATCTAATCATTATCAAGTATATGGGAGTTGGTGTCAGTTCCTTTCTTCCTTCCCAAGGAAGGAAGGCCATTTTTCTAAAATCCTCTAGCAAATGGCTGTTCCATGCTGGAACTTCTTAGATTAAAAAATTGTATTGACGTCTCTATAAAATACTTTCTCTGAATTTTTATTTTCTCCTTTAAACTCTCATTGCAATCTAGATGGAAACCAATGTCGAAATGGCAGAATTTCTCTGCCAGTCCAAATACAGGGATTTGCCTAAACATAATTAAACTGAAGTTTGGTGTCAAGCTACACAGGCCTATGTAGACCAGAAAAAGATGAATACTGATTATTCCTATGCAGTATTGAGAAAAAATAACTNAATGGCAGAATTTCTCTGCCAGTCCAAATACAGGGATTTGCCTAAACATAATTAAACTGAAGTTTGGTGTCAAGCTACACAGGCCTATGTAGACCAGAAAAAGATGAATACTGATTATTCCTATGCAGTATTGAGAAAAAATAACTTATGGTTAAATCATATAATGTGATATGTCATGTTTCTTAAACTGTAATGTTAAATCCTGGTTTATTGTTTTCCTATCAAAATGTCATTGATGGATACCTGAGAGAAAGTACATAAAGCAATGAGTCAAATTAAGAGAGTTAAATAAAATTTTTGAATATTTTTCTGACAAGAACTTTCCAAGATTCAGAGGTCATCTGAGACAAGAAGTTGGTGAAACTACATTTTGCCATTTAGTCAGAATCTTTGATTAGCTCTATCCAGTGATTTCTAGATCTGGTTCAAATGAAATAGCTTTTTACAGACAATATATGGAAAGACTGAGGGAGTGATAAAAAAAAGCATTTACAGATACTGATATCTGATTTATTGGGGTATTTAGCTATGTGCATAAGCACATGAACTGCAATGATCTGTGACAGGATTCATTTACCTAAAGGATCTGGCTTAACTGGGAATGTACAATTTGGAAAGAAGATTCCATGAACACAGATAATGAAGTAAGCTTTAAAAACTTGATAACAGCAAAGGAGAACTAGTGAAATCTTTACTCAGAAATGAATAGAGAATTTGCTTTTTTCTAAAATTATAAGAGCACGTTTGTTTGTGCCTCACCTCTACCTAATGCTTTCTGAGGTGCAGCATGGGGAGCCATCCTAGATCAAATCCAGACCCAGATGAATCTCTCAGAAAATCACACCTCACCCCCTCTGCTCCTCTGACTCAGTGAGCTGCAGGAATGAGTTGTTCCAACCTGACTTGTTTTCATTTGGGAACCATTCCAGATTTTGAATCCCATGGCTATGTTTGGCAAAGGACATGTGCTCTGTGTCATGCCATGGTTTCTGTGACATGGGCCAGCCTCAGGATCCATCTCCTTTTACCTCTCTGTTTTGATTTACTCAGCTGTGAAAAAGTAGGTATGTGCATATGTTTGGATGTACAGGCATGTGAGCAGATGATTCACCTTGCTCACTGCGAAGGCAGGTGGGAAAAATTTGTAGAAAAAGACTGCTTTTATACAAAATTCAATACTAATTTCATAGAATCACTAAAGAACTGATTAATGAGGAAGATCACTTAATGCTTCCTAATTAGATTGATGGCATTTACCCAGTGCCCTTAATTCATTGTGCATTAAGGAGAAATAGCTAAGGTTTTCATTTGAAGGCTTTGTTTACTCCCTGTTCTTAATTTCAAGGTTGTCATCCATGCAGTGTAATTTCCTTTTGTTTCTTTGCATTAGCAGTTCAGTGCAAATAACTTGGCTGGTTAAAAGCAAAGTACAAGGAAGGCTCCAGTGTTATTATGGTAAAGATCTATGGGCACAAATGTCATTAAGGAAGCAGGAAAAGAGGAAAACACCATCGTATAAGGGTTGCAGTGTTCCAAAAACAAGGGAACGAGGATGATGGCATCCAAAAGTGACCAGTATGATTTGATGATTATGTAATTGCTGGAACCAGATATTACAAGAAGTGAAAAAAATCTGAAAGACCTAGAGGAAATGCTTGTGGATCTGAATCCTGATTTCCCCACTGTACAGCTGCTTATGGCCTCTGTTCTAATTCCCATCCATCTACAACAAAAGATGAAATTACCACAATAGCTTTCTTTCCAGACTGATTAAATGGAGCAGGAAAATAGACAACAGAACTGGTAATACATTATAATTAGAGACTTGTTTCAATGTAATAATCTAAGGCATAATTTGTGGCATAAATCCTATTTCAGGAAAGCACTTAAGCATATATTTAAGTCTATCTTTATTGACACAATGCATTTAAACATATGCTTCAGCTGAAATGTGGGCTTAAAGTCAAATTAAATATAATGTTGAAATATATGTGCAAACGTACAGTGCTTTTTTTTTTTTTTTTTAGGAAGGTTTTCCCAAGCGAGGATAACTTTAAGAGCATTTTATTTTCTCTTGAATTAACATTGATTTCCTGCACAAGAAAGTTATCCAAGGTATTTAATTTGCACCTTTCTGTGAAACCCTTTGGTTAGGTCAGGTGTTTTAACCCCTTGCTCTCAGTGTTACAGCATTTTATTATCCCTTTTTTAAAAAGAAGTTTTAGCAGGCTGAAAATAAGAGGAAATAAACTTTGCAGAAGTTTCATATTAGTGTATTTCAGAGCAAGTAATTTACACCTCTGTGCAAATTGGTAAATCCTTTGGTTCTCTTTTTCTGCTTCTCTTACATCTTTGATTTCTACACATCCTCACTGTAATTGGTCATGAGTTTTGACTATATCTGTTATTGAAGATTTATGATTCTAGACAGGCACACTGAGGTGTCAAGTTAGGGGAAAAAAGTATTTGCTATTATTTGTCAAATGTCTTCCTCTGAAAGGGTAGAAGGAAACCTAAGACATGCATGATCTTTAGGAATCAGTGCCAAAGACTCTGAGAATGGCTCGTTTGTGGCCATATCCATGGAGGAAATATCCTGTTTGTAGTCTCAGAGCGCCACACAAAAATAAACCTTTGTATGGCACACTGCTGGTAGCAATCTCTTACAAGCCCATATCACTGAGCTCCAAGTGCAGGTCCTCTCCATGGCTCCTTATTCCCATGAACAAGGGATGTTACAGTGCTCTCCTCACCCCTCCTTCTCTCAGGCCTTTCTCCTGTAACTCCATTTCCTCAAGTTTTCCTTCCTGTAAAAACATTTTAGAGGACAATTGCTTAAATGAATAAGGCACCTAGTAATCAAAAACATGCCCCCAATCAGAGTTGTTTTTCTTTCAAGAGACTGATAATTTATTTTCTTTACAAATCACATCACAGAACAAATCACATTAGAGGAAAAGTCATGAAGTATATTCTCTTAGGCCACTATAACTTACAATAATTTGTATATCATTCCCTGGAAGAAGTGATATTTCTGTGTCTTGACAAATTATTCTGTCTAATTCACTCATCTATCTCATAGATTCTCATAGATTCATCCACTCTGATTCCACTTCTCTGATTCTCCAAGTAAAAATGAGAGAGCAAAAACCTCTGAGGAGGAAAAAATCCCTGAAATTAATAGTCAATCTAGCATAAAATAAAATTAATATTATGAATATTGATCACTTTTATTTACAGTAAATACTCTGCTTGTAAATAAAGACACTATTTACTGATTAGAAATGTGTGGAAATATTGCTTTTATATAGAAGAGCTAAATGAAACCTTCAATTTGTAACTATAAAGGGGCCTTTGATCTTATTTTCTTTACATTTACACTTGTAAGTGTAGAATCTTTTTTTGCACATTATTATTTGATATTCTCTTTTTCCTTTTTTTTTTTAATTGTTTTTTTCTTCTCTTTGTATTATTTTCCACTTGAAGTTTTGGGAAAACTAACTAAAAAAAGGGAAGAAACTAAACTTCTACTGGTTCCTTTCCAAACGGTTCTAGAGAAGCATGGGCTAAGCATCCAAAAATGAAGTGTGTTTTTCCTGTAATGTATTATCCAATGGATTTCAGAGGAAAAGAATGAAAATCTTCCATTTAGTACTCCAGCATTTTCCTACTCATTTTAATTGAGCTCTTGATAACTTTTGTGCTACCTCTTGGAAAATACCTGTTCTCTAACCAAAAGCAGGGCTGTTACTGTATGTGTATAAATCCTGCATGCTCACATACCTGTGTGTCTTCAAGAAATGTTTTGTTGTTCTAATTTTTGGTGCAGCCTCTAGACTTCCCTCCCAAGCAGAAATACAGGTAAAGAATTCGGGAGCATTAAACAAAATCTTATTTTTTATTCATAAATAGTATTTGTTCTGCTCTCTAAGAGCAAGCAGTGTGAAGGACACGTTTGGAGAACAAAACATTCCTGTTAGACACTGATCTAAAAGACCCGACAGAATGTGGTTTGTTTTTGTTTTACAGTTATAAATAATTTAACTTGTTTTAATTATTCTCAGGAAATCATTTCAAAGTCTCTGCTATGAAGATAGCACACACAGGACTTTGTTTTTTTAAATATCAAACAGATTTAAAGTGATGCTTCAAAAGTCCTCTATTCAGCAGCAATAAATGTAATGTGAACTAAATAGTTCAACTGTGCTCCTGTAAACATAAAAGCAAAAGGTTTGTAAAGCTGCCTCACAGCAGCAGCTAAACATCAAAACAATATAGAAATTTTAAAATAATTATGAAAAGTGATTGGTTCTATATCAGATACCAAAAATATTTCAAAGGGTTTTTTTTAAAACATTTGCATCCTTACAAACTCATGTGTCTGTGCGTATATAAGGTAAAGAACAGGAAGACTGAAAATGCAGCCAATGTATGTTTTATGGCTGTTAGAATTTAGCCTTGCTAAATCAGAGCAAGTTCCACCATTGATTTCAATAGCACCTGGCTTAGGTAGTGTTGAATTTAAGATTTACGTCTTTCATAAAATTCAGATTTTAATAACTTTAATTCCCTGATGGCTGCAGAGTTGCTAAGGAAGCAGCATTTGACTTTATGTTATGAACTGCCTGAGGATCAGCCTCTGAACCTGAGGGATTCTGAGCTGAGAATGTGGGAGCTGCCTTCCTGTATATATTTGTCCTGTCTTGTGTCACACCACTGATCTCATCTACAGCGAGTCCCACATTTCAGGAGTAAATGGGGTTTTTTGCCAGCTTACCGACAAAAAAAGAACTTTGCAAAATGCTAATTTTAATAATGAATGCCTTTAACCACTGTTGAAATTTCAATTTCTGTTTGGGAGAAAGAGGCTTCCATGCCAAGTGCTTTGTATAGTGCTTGGCATACTTGTATAGAAAAGCTCTAATCTGCTGTCTAGAGGCTGAAGAGTTCATCTTGTCCTTGCACTTGCTTCTGTTGGACTTGTTCAAGTTTCTATAAATAATGTTGCATTCTGAATAAAAGGGAAAGAATTTGAGGGCCCTGTGGTAAAGAATCTTGCCTGACATGTAGGTGGCAGATGAAAGTTCACATCATTGCTCTAACGGGAATGAAATTGCTTATAGAGCCTGGAACAGCTCCAAGATAAATGAGGTGATCTGTGATTAGAGCAGTGATCTGGACTGTGGAAAGCACAGATTAAGCTGTCAGTGTGAGGGGCTCATTTCCTCCTCTGAGCCACAGCCACAGGATCTCTGATGCTCTGGGATGGCGATCAACCCCTTGCTCATGCCTCTTCCTTTCAAAATGGAAAACAAAGAGGGTTTTAACTATAACATTTTTTAAGCTAGTATTTCCCTCCCATATCTCATAATGATGAAACTGAGAGCCTGCTCACTCCATGCTTTTGTAATCCTTGGTCTGTCTGAAATACATGAGGTGAGGCCTATTTTGGGATCACATCAGCCATCTCTAATCACACAACTGTAGGAAAAACTTATTGCAAGCTAGAGTGATATTGTAACACCCATGCTCTGCCTGAGATGCTGTATGATTGGTTTCTTTCTGGACTGTAATCATTTGGCAGACACCTCTAGCACTATAATCAGTTCTAAACGTCATGCTGTATTAGCTAAAACTTACAGCAATCAACCCAAACCAGGTAATGGTCAGACATCAAGAAAATTGAATTAATGAGGTGGTTCAGTGTTTCAAAAAGTAACATTAGAAGTCAAACCAGCAGGCAAGTGCACTGTGGAAAGAGAATGTTCTCAGGATCTCTCCAGAACTGCTCCCATCCTGTTTCTATTGACTCTTCTCCTGTGGTTTCACCACTTCTCAGGGTTCATGTTTGCAGTTTCAGTTTCGTATATAATCATAAACGGTCCTAAGAGCCCAAGGTGGAGTTTGTTTGATATCCAAATGTGTCACTGGGCTATTTGGATTCAGAACAAAGTAGAATCCACAGTGTTTCTTCTCTGTGTCATTTTTCTAACGTGGCTAAAAGCAGCGAATTGAAACACTTCCAAACGCATAACTAAAGTACACACACACACATTCTTACTGTCAGCAAGTATGAAATTGTTATTTGAAACCAGAAGGTGGCTCTACAATCAAGCTGGGCAAGCTGAAACCATAGAGATGCAGTATTCAAAATTTTTTCTTGATCCTTTCAGTTCTCTTCCTCAGTGGAAATCACCCAGTTCCTGTAAGCAATGTAAGTGGTTTTACAGTAATTTTTTTCCATGGCAAAAACTAACTTCCACCAAAGTATTTTTTTTTTTTTTATTAGAATAAGGCACAAAGACAGCAGAACACTCTGATGGCTTTAACTGGCTTCTGCTGAAGTCACTTATCTCGCTGCTGATTTCAGTGGGAACTACTTAAATCCAAATAGAAGGTGCCTGGAAGATCCTTCCCATAGCTGCCTGTGGGTGGTGTGAATGGCAGGTTCCTACACACATCAGTCTGTTGTGAGCTGATTTTATAAGTGATGCTTGCTATAAAGCTATCAGTGGCTGGTCTTTGACGTTACACAGGGGTATTGCCCAGAAATAGTGCTGAAGGTGACAGGGCATGATTTTTTTTTTGTTGTTTAGAATAGCACACTTGGCTGGTGTTCTTTTAGTATTTTGTAACACTATGAAGAACTTATATTACAGCACGTATCTTGTATCTGTCTCTGCCCCTTTGTTAAGTTACCAGCAGTTGTAGCACTGTTTGAAAAGGAGGTATGGGGTAACTTCTCACATTCCTGACATAAAACTCTGAACAAAGCCCACATTTGGAAAATCAAACATTTTTCCTAAACAAAGATATTAATTGTCAAGAAATTCAGAGAAGCCAATGAAATAACTCCATTGCGAGCCTCAGGTTAAATTAAAACAAGATCTACCATATATTTTCCTGGCATTTGATTTCAAATACTACTGTTAAAAAATGACAGGAAATTATAGGCATTGTGTACTTTATGGGAATTTTAACATCTGGAAAACACTAGGGTATTGTGTGCATTTTCCTGCTGTGCTAATTGTTTCAAAATTTCCGACTACCAGTTATGGGGAACTGCTGAGTGCTTCTGTTTCTGTAGAGGGCTCTACATGCAGGAGCAAGAACCCTCAGCAATTGCTTCAGTTTGCATTAATATAATAATCAACACTGAGCTAGTTTTGTCCATGGCCCATTTTGAAATATTGAGATGTGGGCCTAGTTAAATACTGTTGCTCTAGTTTTCTGCTGTTTGAAATCCATTTCAGTGTCACTTCTGTGGAGCCACAATGTAATGAAGTAATGCAGCAGTAAATGAGGTCAATTCACTATTACACACGTGGAGCCTCAGACAAAAAGATAATGCTGGAATTTTTTTTTTTCTCTTTTTTCTTTCTTTTTTTTTAGCTTGTGCTCAGTGTAATTAAATGGAATTTATCCTGACATGCTTGTCCTAAAGGATGGGTAGAACTTTCAGGATATCAAACTGCTTCCTTGTCATTTATTCATTTCATTACAAAACTGCAGCCCTCCAGGGGGTGTGACATAATATAATAGTGTTCCAGAGTACTAGATTTTCATTTGGCTCTTTGATTTATCTAACAGACACAGGGGCAAAACCCCCACATGTAACTGGAAAAATCCCCATGGACTACGCATATGTGACTGCTAAAATGCACAGGTTATTTCTGCTAACAATGGCATGAACTTGTGTCAGAAACGGTCCCTTCTGATTTGGCTTTCTCTGGTGAAAGGAGATGTTTTAGTGTTCCATTTGTGAATTTGCTTCCTGTAATTGTGTTCTCCCCAAACAAACATATCTCTGATCTCAATATCAACTCCTTTCACAAAAGATGGGTGTGATAATTCTTCCACAAAGTTGTGGATTGCTTTTCTTTTACAGAAGTTGCGGAAACATAAATAGGCTCTACAAAAGTTATAATTTAATTCTAGAATAGATGAAGATTAATAGGTGCTTTCCACCCCAAAAAAAATGAGATTGAATTTAAACTTCTGGTACCATTAGGCCAGTGCTTTTCTAAACCCCTTAAGGTTAAACTGCCTTTCAGTCAGTTATGCTGAGACCATGAGGTTTCTTCATTTTGCACTTCCTCAAGTGTCACTGAAAAGCTCATATTAATGGAACTAATTATTGTGTCAGTCTTTTACTACAGGAAAGCGGGAACAGGCTCACCTATAACTTTTTTTTTCACTAATATTTACATAGAATAATAATACACTCATAGATAAAGAGTAATTGCTGTGGATCTCTGTCCATTAAAATGTGCATCAACAATTCAGCCTTTTGCTTGTTGCATATCTTGGATGGTGCTGCAGTCAAACTGCCCCCTGTAAGATTCTGCTATTAAATTCTACTTAATATCACTGTATTTCATAATATAAAATCAAACTGTAGGGGTTAGATTGAGAGAATTTGTTCTTTGTTCCTCCTTTTTCCTTTTTTAGGCTTTTTTTTTTTTTTTTCTGGTGATAGAAATCGCTGTCGATAAAATTAGAAAGGTACGGGGGGATCAGTTCCCCACTCATGTCAGAGTTCCTGTTGTACAGGTCTAGCAAATTCAGTGGATTTGTAGTGAAAGCACTTATGTCACTTGCTTTGCAAAGATACAAAATATGGATGAATGGACATAAGATAATCTTCAGCCAGTCAGAGAAATGCCATGTTAGCCTCTCAAGAATTCCCTCAAAATTATCACTGATTGCAATCAACACTTTCAGTCTGATCCACAGAAGACAACAACCTCACAGAACACATAATTTTCTTCCTCTAAAAGGACCAAGTTAATGTTTGGTCAAACAGGAACCCACCTTAGGTAGGGTTTTAAGCCTCATGGGTTACTAAGTTTTTTACTCATACTGTGGGGTAAACTGTTGATGGTTCTTTTCATTCTTAATGAAGAAAAGTGTATATGTAGAACAGAGAAAATTGCAAAAATCCCAGATATTATAGATATTGAACACCCTAAATTCAAATCAGTATGTTCTATACTGCTCACTGCAAAAGCTGAGGCTCTGCAAAAAAAAAAAAATTATCATCAGTATTTGTAAAGAAACCGCTAATACTTGTTTTCTTCTTGAAACACCTGCTCAGAATATCAGGTATCTTGAACTTGTAACTTGTTTCAAGAATAGCAATTGCCATTTTGCCCCTCTTTTTGCAGCTTTATAGACTATCTGGAAGCACTTAGGTTCTAAAGTTGTTGTCATTACTACAAAATCATTCTGAAACTTTGCCATCTCCATGGCAACTGGCCTACTTATGTTAAGGAATTTGATACCACACCAATGTTTGATGGCATTGTTAATCCGAGACATTAATTTAATATATCAGTGCTTTACACTGGTGTTTACATGCTTAATCTTTTGGTTATAATAGTGAGAAAACTTTGATGCTGAATAATGACTTGCTAAAGCATTAGCTCACACAGTGAACACCTACAACAGGATGAATTAGCACAAACTAAGGAACACAGAGTCTTGTGTTAACAACAGGATATGAAAGCACTGGCTTACTTAGGTCATGCAGTACAGGTAAGCTCTCCTAAATCAGAATCTTTCCCAGTTATGTAAGTATGGTGAGCAGAATTCGCCCTGCTCAGGCAGACCCCACTGAAATCAGAAGCTGGGATCACTCAAGCCAGAAGTTCTGTGTTCCTAGTAAAACACTCAGAGAAGGGTTTGAGGCAGGACCAAACCCTGCTATGAACACCAAACACAGGGTGCAATCCTGTTGAGCACATTCTGGTGTGCAGAGGAGCACCTAGTGCTGGGTCTGGTGAGCAGGTGGCCAGGCAGTGCCCAAATCCTCACAGTGAGACAAAGAGAAGGGCTCAGGTGAACATGCCCCTTGTTTCACACAGATCAGTTGTCTTTCTAACAATCCCAGAGAAAAGCCAGGCCTAGTGGACTGGCACAAAGATGGATGCTGTCCTTCAGCATAAACACTTCAACTGTCCACATGTGTGGGAGGTCTAGGGCCTGGGCTACCTCTATAGCACTAAGCTAGACAAATGAACTGCACCAGGCAGCAGCCCAGCAAGGATCTACCTTCCAAGGGCAGGGAAAGCCTGGAAACTACAACCACCAGGGTTTTCCTGGAGCAAAACCATGATGCTCTTGCACAGCACTGCAAAAAAGCCTCATTGATCTCAAAATTCCAAATGCCTATTTTATCCATATCTTTCTGAATGAAATTGCAAATAATGTGCAGTGTGATGGAAATGTGAAATATTACACTATTTGAAAATGTATTAATCTTCCCTGAACTTTTTAGTGTATGTGTTACTAATGCCAGGGTAGAACAAAGGCTTTGTGCTGGTATAGGGGGGGAGGCGAAGAGAAAACACAGCAATATTTACAAATAGATTCTGCAAACTCTAGTTCAAAAGAGATGACATCTTCTGTAATTGCAGATGAGTACTTTCTTATTTGTTTTCTGCCAGAAATATATTGAATTATACTCACTGTCCCTAGCTAGTCCGTAAGCCTTTTTTCCTTAC